>JAOTQR010081010.1:0-40198 GCA_025774065.1 Solanum ossicruentum | reverse complement strand
AAAGTGTTTCCCTTAGCCCTGGTTGCCCCACTTTATTATTTGTTGATGCTTGTTTTATTGCTTTCGTGACCAAGAATGTGTAATGATGTTCTAAGAGGCTTACTTGGCGCCCCTTCGGGTTCCCCTTGTGCCATATCACGGCTAGGCCCTAGGCTTGGGTCGTGACACTTTTGGTAGCCACCCTCAACTTAGGCTTTCTTGCCTCAGTTAAGGTGCACAATGTTCAAGGAAGGAGCAGGGCCAATTTTAGTATTTTACAACTAGCAAGGTTAGGTTAATCAGGTGTTTCCAAAGAATAGGTACATGTTAGGCTCAAACATAAGGAACAAGGTGTTATATGATAATTTTAGTTGGTCATTTTAGGCTAAGTGGACTTACGAAGAACAATGGCCTAAGATCCTTTCCTAATCCAATTAATCTATGATCTAACTTAGAGTAACAAGACAAGTTCTGAATTAGCACAAAACACATGAATCTAGCAAATTAGGCTCACACTCACATAACACTACATACATTATTAACGTAAGACTCTCAGAGCATGCTTTTTATCTCAATATACCCTTACTTATCAAAACATACATTGTCACACACCTAAACATACATGGTTGCCATCTAACTATTAATCAAAATTTTTGGTGGGTATCATTTTTCAAGTAAAATACAAAACTTGCTATATGCTACAAGTATTGGTGCTATAAGCTACAAATACTATATAAACATCCTAAATGTGTCAGTTCAACAAAAATTAAAGATCCACAGGAAAAATGAACACAAGCAAGAAAATCCCAGGATAAAAAATTGGGGTAGTTATGACCCAAGCTACTCAGACTTCACTAAGGCTCATAACTACCCACACCCCATCAAAAAACATGTGCATTGTCCCTAGTGTAGAAATCAAAACAAGATAACACATAAGGGGTCAAAAAGCATACCTGGGCACCTAAGCGCCAGTGTTCCTTGGGTTTCTTCCCAAACAATGCCTGATTTATTGTCGCGACACAACTTGGATAAATTAGTTATTCAGACTTCACCAATTGCCCAGACTTCACTCTTCAAATCATCTGGACACTTCATGGACTGACGGTTATTTAAGACGACTTCTTCATCATTCAATCTAAACCTGAGTTGACCAGCTTCTATATCCACCGGGGCTCGCCTAGTGACTAGGAATGGTCTTCCCAAGATGATTTGGATGCCAAAGTCAACTTCACAATCTAGGATCACAAAGTCTGTAGAGAATATGAACTTTTGAACTTTGACTAGCACTTCATACAATATCCCCATAGGCTTCTTCACTATGCGATCTGCCATTAGCAACTGTATGCTAGTTAGAGTTAGGTCTCCCAATTTGAGCTTCTTGTAGACCGCAAGGGGAATTAGATTAAAGCTGGAGCCTATATCATATAGTACCCTTGCGAACTCCAAATCTCCAATGGTGCAAGGTATGGTGAAATCACCTAGATCTTCTTGCTTTTGAACCAAGGACCTCATAGCAATAACACTGCAATGTTGAAGATCTTGGGAGAGCTCCCGACTCATAGTGCACTTTTTAGTGACCAAGTCCTTCATGTACTTAGCATACCCTGTCATCTTCTCCAATGCCTCAATGAGAGGGATGTTGATGGAGAGCTGCTTCAGTATGGATAGAAAGTGCTTGAATTTGCCTTCCTTCTCCCACTTTTTGATTTTTTGAGGGAGAGAGGAGGAAGCCTAGGAATGGGCTTCAACCTTTGTGGCACGTCAGCGGCTTCATTCACTCCATCCTTGCTATGATCATCTCCATCATCTGCATCCTTGTCCACAACCATCTCCTCTCGAACATTTTCTATATCAACTAGCATGGGAGGATCATATGATGCTCTTGCCACCCCAAGTAGTAACGGCCATACACTGCCCATCATTTTTAGGATTATGAACTATGTTGCTAGGCAATGAACCCCTTTGATACTAATGACGTTGAGTCGACACTTGACTAAAGTATTGTTCGAGCTGTTTGAAAGCCATAGAGTGAGATTCTATTTTCTAATTAATACTTGAAATATCTAATTTCATGTCCCTTAGAGTCTCATCCTGTGTCTCATCTTTCTTCAACAGGCGATCAAACATCTTCTCCATTCTGGAACTGCTTGCATCTGCGTCGCGGTTGTGCAATGACACATAAGGACCATTTCTGAAGCCCTCTCTGAGACCCCAATCTGCATCACTCTCTGGACACCTATTTCTGTTATAATAACCTCCACGATTGTCCCTGTAAGCTCTATTTCTATTAAAGTTCTAACCTTGATTTCCTTGACCTTGACGCCAATACTCTTGATTGAACCCTTGGGCGTTAGTCCGGAAACCCCTTGTCTGATCAGCAACAAAACATGCATCCTCATCATAGTATGGCTCCTCATACATGGGGGTACTCATCATTACCTCCAAACCTGTGCGAATCTGAGTAAGCTACTACATGATTTCTTCATTAATTCTGGCTTGCTCTAGACCCAGACTGACTACACACGAACTCTTAGTGGATGCTTGGTCCCGCTGACCCATGCTCGATTAGTTTTAACCACTCTTTCCATCCAAAAATATGCCCCCGATGATGGTGTCGGTGAAAGCCTGACTGTTCTTATCAAGGGCATAGTAAAAGATCTCTACCAAGGTGTCATCAACTATCTTGTGGTCAGGGACACTCCTCAGACACTTCATGAACCGCTCCCAAGTAGTTCTACTTGAATCACCAGGAAGTTGCTCGAAGTTGTTGATCTGGTCCTTCAACTTGAGCTTTTTCGATCTAGGAAGTACCTCTCCAAAAAGGTATTTTGCAAGTCTACCCAAATGGTGATCAAACTCTGTGGGAGATCAGATATCCGTAATGCTACATTGTCCGTAAGAGACAATGGGAAGACACGAAGTCCCATAATATTACGTAGACAAATTCTGTGTTCCCATCACATTTTTACATATGAATGTCACATTATGTAGGTGGCTATGAGGATCCTCCGACGGTAAGCCTCTGTAGCATCTGAAGTATCCCACTTGAGACGGTTAACTTTGTGTCGGCCGATAGTTGTGGCAAAACTATAGCTCCTATCACCTCCATAGCCGTAGGTTTAAGCCTATACTGATTCCACTGGTAAGCATTGGCATTGAAATCCTGAGGCTGTGGAGAAATATCCTCCAAAAGGAGGTGGGTTCTCATTCTCAGCATTCTCGTTGTAATTCCTGTTCAGAGCTGTATTGGCCGCGTTGTTGGTGTTATCTTGGTCCATTCTTCTCAATGTTCTATGGATCTCTGGATCAAACGGAGTTAAGGGATTGCCTTGACTCTGAGTGTTGGGAATACACTACATTTACACCCCGAAAATAAACAAAAATAACAAATAAAAGTAAAAAAAGGTAACTAAGGATTAACACTCGAATTAATAATTAATTTACTAAGTCTAGCCGTATCCTCCAGCAACAGTGCCAAAATCTTGAGGTCGCCCAAGTTACACCTCCTTTTAGAGAATGAAGCGATCGTTTTCAAGATATATTACCTGACCAAAGTTAGGATTGAATACACAGGGAATATGTAGACTCAAGAGAATTCATCAATTTTCAATCCGAATAGTTAACCAACTTACTTTCCCAAAGGGGGAGGGGGTTTACAATAATTAATGGAAAGCACAACTAAACTAATAATCATAAGAGAGAAGTCAATAATGGAGAGAAACTAGGGTATTGTTTTTCCCATGATTCCCCAACTCAGTATCACCGGATAACCTAATTCTTTTCTAGTGTATAGCATGCAGGACGGTAATTTATGTTCACAAAGATCTTTTGATCAAAGGTGAGAGTTGAATTTCACTATGCAACTTGGCCCATCGCCATAATGTGTATTACTAACCATTACCTATTAGTCCCATTTCTCCTTGGCCCAATTTGGTTGATTAGATGAGAACACATCAATCGAATCCAATTAATTAATCTCTTTTCCCATTCATTACTACCTTGGTCCAGTCAGTAACACTAGGCAGGTTCTAATATTGGCCACCACTAGAAACATGCAAAATAAAGAGAATTAATTAATACATGCATATACACTTTCCAAGAATCATGAATTATCCGGTTTTACTTTGTTAATTCTTCATGGTTCCCACAACTCTAGTTGTGGATTTAGCTACTCATGCTATGTGTAGATGCAAGAATTATGAATTGAGAAGACATAATTGAATACTTACACAATAGAATTAAGAACAACCAGTCCAACTTCAATATGAACCACAAGCTTGAATGTAGAAGTCAATCGCAAGTGTTCTAAAAACTCTCCAATATGACCTTACGAATTTCTCTCTCAAAATATTGAGTTCTCTGAATACTAGGTGAAAAACTTATGAAAAATAACATAAAAAACCTATTTACAATATATTAAGTTCAAATCCTAAACAAAATAGGAGAACTAGTCGGCATGCTATACCAAAGATGTCTTATGGATCATATTGCATTCCATGCCCTGTAATCGGAGTCTCGTACTCAGCTGTTGAAAATTTGTACTTCAACTCTATGACACCCCTCTACGACTCATAAAGTGGTTAACTACCCATAAAGGGGGTTTTGTCTGATGAAATCTCTGAAAGTCCAAGTCCCTGATCCTCAGGGCATGAACCATCTTCTACGACTTATAAACCTTTCTATGGCTAATCTCCATGCTCGTAGAATAAACTTCAAGAAATAGCCCCTCATTGGAATTTCCCATGAAACCACCTTACGCCCCGTAGAATGGTCTACGGCCTGTAAAGGGTCTCGTATAATAGAAAAATTCAATAATTTTTGCAATTTTCCAAAAACTCTAGGCCAACCTATAATCCTAAAAACATACACACAAAAACACATAAAACCAACTAGCATCGCATTGAGAACACACAAAATTCCAAGTTTTGAGCATCAAAAGTGCTGTATTTTAGCAGCACATCATTGCCGACTCCAAGTTCTCTGCTCAAGTGGGGGTAATTCTTGGTGTTACCTTTGGGAGTTTTGGTGTTGTTACAAGGAGCAAGGTCACCATGCTAGGACAACAAACACTTCATGAGTCGTCCACATCAGTTCCTATCTTTGGGTCTTCAATTTTGAGAGGAGTAAGGTCCTCTAGAAATGCTGTGAATGGAGGAAGCAGTATTGCTAAAAAGATTGAAAGGACTTTACCTTCACTTGAGCTTCCTAGTTACAAGGACTCAATCGCGAAGAAAGGCTCACGTGATGTGAGCCCCTTGAAGATTGACTCATTCCAAACTTTATCACCAATGATCAAGCATGCACTGTTAACTGATGCTTCATCCATGGTGGAGAAACTTACAAATTTGGCAAAGATGATTAAAGCATTGTGATGTGCTGTCAAAACACAACACATTTGATGCCTAAAACTTGAGATTTTATGTGCTGTCAATGCGACACTAGTGGTTTTTATGTGTTTTGTGTTTGTTTTTGCAAAAAAAGTAGGTTGGGCATAATTTTGGAAAAAGTTGTAGGTTTTGCTGGTTTCTAAAGGTATACGAGACCCTCTATGAGTCATAGCATAGTCTACAAATCTTAGAGGTAGTCTCGTGGAGATTTCCAATGTTGAAACAAAATTGAAGTTCAGCCACACGAAACCCAATTACATGTCGTAGATCAGTCTACGAGCCGTATTGGAAGGTTTTTTAATAATTTCCAGTGTTCCCCAATTTTGGACCAAGTGCTGCAGATATGGATTACGAGAGGGCAATACAAGTAGTAGAGTAGACTATGACTCGTGAAGGTGTTTCACAACAGTGAAGTCCAAAATCCAAGCACTGAATACAAAAACCTGATTACGAGTCGTAACTGCAAGTCGTAGAGCGTGTCAACCAGTTTTTCTAATTATCTGAGGGATTTATTTGTAAATACTATACATAGAAAATACTAAGCCATTTAAAAGGAGTTTTTCAATTTTTGTACATAGAGAGCAGCTGAGAATAGAGTAGAGAGGAAGAAATTAGAATATTCTTAGGGTTTTTAGGTTTGGAGACTACAGTTTGGAGAAGAGATTCATTTGTAGAGTAAATTCATATTTCAATCTTGTGATTCTCAATACACATTGAGTTTTCTTGTTCTTAATCTTCTTGGATAAGTAATTAAACATGTCTTCTCTATTCATTATTTCTTTGTTTGCTCAAGATATGAGTAACTAAATCCACAACTTGGGGTTGTGGAACCATGAGAATCTAACTTAGAAAACCCAGATTATTTGCAATTCTTAGAATGTGTATTTGCATGTATTAATCATTTCTCTTCATTTTGAATGTTTTCTAGTGGTGGCTAACATTAGAACTTCCCTAGTGTTACCTTTCTAATCTAGGTGGTAATGAATTGGAAAAGAAGATGGTTAACAAGATTGAATGATGTGTTCTCGTCTAATCAAAAAAACCCGACCAAAGGGAGATTGACTGGGACTATGTGTAATGGTTAGTTGAGCACACTATAGAGATAGGCCAAGCCCCATAGTAAACTTCGACCTTCACCTTTGACCAAAGAGTTGGAAGAACCTAAAATACTGTCCTGCATGCAATATTCTACTTGAGAATTGTAATATCCGGGGATGTTGAGTTAGTCAATTATGGGGAACACAATACCTAAGTTGCTCTCTGCTATTGTTTGTCTTCCAATTTTAGTTAGTTTAGATTAATTTCCTATAAATCATTGTAAATCCCCCCTTTTATGGAATTGAGATAGTTAATTCTTGAATTGATTATTGGTGAACCAAGTTGGAAAATCCTGTATTCCCTGTGGAATTCGACCCTAACCTTGGTGAGATTTATTACTTTGACGATTGCTTTTACTTAAAAGAAAGTGTATCTTGAGTGTGATCAATTTGACCAAGCATGTGTAAAGTCTTGCATTGACAAGTTGATGGATAGGATGGATGGTTTACTAGATGGAGAATCTAGTCATGCTCCAGGAAAGGCATTGAAGTTCAAGAGACTAAAAATCCTACGAAGAAAGCATCACATATCAAGGAGATGCTAGTCTCTTCTGAGGGGATGATCCCACTTGATTGATTGAAAGAGTTCATTGAAGGGACTATCAAGGATAAGTATATGGTCTCCACCAGGTCTTCCAACATGTATGCTAAGCCTTACATAGCAAGATTAATAACCTCAAAACGCCTATCGATTATCAACCTTCTAAGTTCCAATAATTTGAGGGCAAAGAAAATCCAAAGCAATATATTGCACACTGTATAGAGACATAATGGGGCCTATAGAGACTATCTTGTCAAGCAATTTGTACGCTTCTTAAAGGGAAACACGTTTGACTGGTATAATGATCTTGAACCTAACTCTATTGATACTTGGGAGCAACCTGAACATGAGTTCCTTAATCGCTTCTGCAATACAAGACACATTGTGAGCATGGTAAAGCTCATGAATACTTGCCAGAGTAAGGATGAACCAGTCATTGATTTCATAAATCGATGGAGAACTGCAAGTCTAAATTGCAAAGGTAGGCTTAGTGAAGCTTCTGCTATAGAAATGTCCTTCCAAGGGATGCACCGGGGGCTTCTCTACATCTTACAAGGGATCAAACCGAAGTCTTTTGAAAATCTAGCTACTCGTGCCCATGATATGGAGTGGAGCATGTCTTCTATCAGAAAGGATGGAATATCTGTTCATGATCCTCGCAAAGGGAAGGACAAACAGGAACCCAAGAAATAGAGCAAATTTTTGCCCTGGAATGACAACAAAGAATCCATAAATGTCAATGTGGCACCTGTGAAGTTTACTACGAAAGAAAGTAAGAAACAAAATGCAAAGATAACTTTTCAAGAGCGTCCAAATCGATAGTTGACCTTGAGGGAGATACAAGAAAAGAATTAACCTAATTTGGATTATGATGTTCCTGAAATTTTTGATAATGGCTCGATGAAGCTGGGAAGACTGATGACCCAAATTTTACAAGTATCATAGACTTGTAGTTCACCCTCTTGAAAAGTGTTTTGACTTCAAGGATAAAGTTATGCAATTGGCTAATGAAAAGAAGATTGTCCTTGATGACAAAAAGGAAAGCTCTAATCAAATTTCTATCATATTCGACTCACTTGACATTTAAATATGTGCATCTGAAGAGGAAAGGTCATAAGAGCAAGAAATGTCCCAGTTTGATACAGATAATGACGAAGGCTGAATTCTCGTGACTAGGTGGAGACACAACAAGACTAGTCCAAGGAAAGAGTTATCTGTGCAGTCGATTAGACAAAGGGTAGTAAGCAAATCAAAGAAGCAAAAGTCGATCAAACATCTAAAGAGGCCAAAGGAAGAAATACATCGCTACCACAAACAACAACATCCAGTGACTTTAGGGGAATTCGTACCAAGTTGGTTCTACATGGAGGCTACTCAAGACATGTTGAGGAATCATGTTTCAGTGCTGGCAAGGGAGAAACAATAGATGAAACTTCATCAAAGGTGTCTCTTGCTAATAAAAGAAGAAACAACAAGTGAAATCTCACGAAAGATATCTCTTGCGGACAAGGAAGAAGCAGTGGGTGGAATCCCATCGAAAGTATCCCCCTCATCTTTTGAAAAGTCTATGGAACCCCTTCCTGAAGAAGTACATGCATGTGATATAAAGATCATATTTACAGACGATAATCTTCTATTTGGTGAGACTCTACATAATCATCCTTTATATATGGTGGGCCACGTCCTAGAGAAGAAATTAAATAGAATCTTGATAGATGAAGGGTCTAGGGTCAACATTCTGCCCATCCACGTGATGAAAGAGCTTGGCATCACAATTGAAGAACCTAGTGAAAGTCGTTTGTTAATACAAGCATTCAATCAAGGGGGTAGAGATCTATAGGCTCTATTAAGCTGGAAATTCATATGGATGATGTGAGATCAAGTGCATGGATGCATGTGATTGATGCAAAGACTTCATATAATATATTGCTTGGACGGCCTTGGAACGAGAACAAATTGTCTCATCTTCTTACTATCAATGCTTGAAGTACCTTGAAGATGGAATTGAAAGGAAAATAGTTGCTAACGATAATCCTTTTATTGAAGTTGAGTCATATTTTGCCGATGCAAAGTTCTATTTGAAGAGTTATCTTGTAAAAGGGGTAAAACTTGAGGGTTCGGTTAAACTTAAAGTGCAAATAACCTATGTAGCTATTAAAAAGGGCAATGTCAATATTGGGGAGCCTAGTACTTGTCCAAATAAGGGGAAGAGCATTCTCTCGAAAGAAAAGCTAGCGTCTACACTTCACTATGTCCCATAAGTGAACAAAGAGGAGGGCCAATCACCCGATATGCAAGGGAATATATTAGGAGGTTGACTCTTCCTATCAAACAAATTGATGCAATAAACTTCTCTTCAAAATGCTGGGAAGTTTTGTGGCTCAAAATCTGCCACAAGATATGTCACTCCCTGCAAAACGTATAGAAGACTTTGATCCAAATGCTTGGGTACAACCTTAATGAGCCATCTGGGCAAGGGACACTCCCATTAGAAGGCACACCTAGGCAAGCACACGAAGGCTTAGGCTATAGTCAACCACCACTGATTCGTATCTCCATAAGAAGTGCAAGCAATAACTATATTATTGTAGAAGATAAGTATTCTTCTTCTTATAAAATGCCTTCTGTCTTTGATCGACTTGGCAGCCTGCTGGGAGAACTTCCGTGTTCAAAAGGTTGGGTCTATTGAGAAAGAGGAATAACAAGCATCAGAAAAGTTACCCAAAAGTAACGACACTTGCTTCACCTATGATCCAAAAGGATTTCAAAAGTGTAATTCCTTCTAGGATGAAGTGATGGGTGAAACTCATAGTTTCATGTAAAAAGGTGCTAAAGGCGAAGGCTCACACTATGGCTTATATCAAAGAGCATGAGGAAGATAAAGAAAGCGTAGGCTCCTCATGTCATGTTACAACTCAGATTGAGAATAATGGCTCCTGTCAAATGAAAACAGATAAAGAGTTGGGAGGTATTGTTTGGTGCAATCATATATCTATTAATGACAATGATCCATAGGAAGAGAAGGGTGTTGGAGAGGCCCCACTAGAATTTGAAAAGGGAGTGAAGACAATAATAAATCCCTCAAAGGAAGTTAACCTTAACTCTGACAAAGATCCAAGGCCTACTTACTTGAGTGCTTTTCTAGAAGATGATGAAGAAATAACTTATAAGAATATACTTAAAGAATATAGGGACGTCTTCGTTTATAGCTATAAAGAAATTCCTGGGTTAAATCCCAAAATATCAGTCCATTAATTGGCAGTCAAGTACAATGCTTGTCCTGTCAAGCAGGCTCAAAGACATTTTAGGCTAGACTGGTTCCATTGATCGAGAAAGAAGTTAAAAAACTCATTGAGGCAGGCTTTATTCGTGAAGTTAAATACCTATATGGATTTCAAGCATTGTTCCCGTGAGGAATAAGAATGGCCAAATTTGAGTTTGTGTTGACTTTAGGGACCTCAATAATGCATGTCGTAAAGATGAGTTCCCATTGCCCATTCGAGAGCTAATGATTGATACTATGATTGGTTATGATACAATGTCATTCATAGATGGTTCTTTTGGCTATAACCATTTTCGAATGTCACCGAAGGATGAAGAACTCACAGTCTTCTATACACCTAAAGATACTTATTGCTACAAGGTTATGCCCTTAGGTTTAAACAATGCTGGTACCACATATCAAAGGGCTATGCAAAATATATTTAAAGACTTACTCCACAAAAATGTCGAGTGTTATGTTGATGACTTGGTGGTGAAGTCAAAAAAGAGGAGTGACCTTTGAAAGACTTAAGAATGGTGTTTGAGTTGCTTTGAAGATATTATCCGAGGATGAATCCATTAAAATGTGCCTTTGGGGTCACTTCTGAAAAGTTTCTTGGCTTCATTGTGCGACATTGAGGAAGTGAGATTGATCAAGCCAAAGTTGATACAATTTTAAAGATGCCTTAGCCTCGAAACATTCATGAGTTGAAAAGCCTCCAGGGAAGGTTAGTCTACTTGAGGAGATTCATTTCGAATCTAGCTGGAAGATGCCCCTTTCAAGTGGGATCAAACATGTAGCAAAGCCTTTGAAAGTATAAAAGTGTATCTGACAAAACCTCTAATTCTGGAAGCACTTATACTTGGAAAGCCGTTGATACTTTACATTGCAGTACAAGAAAGGTCCATGGGAGCCTTACTAGCTCAAGAAAATAGTGAAGCCAAAGAAAATTCCCTTTATCACTTGAGTAGGATGATGATACCAAATAAGCTGAATTATTCACCTATTGAGGAGTTGTGTTTGCGCTAGTCTTTTCAATTCAGAAAATGAGGCACTATTTTCAAGCCCACATCGTCCATCTTATTTCTAGGGCAAATCCCATCAAATTTGTTATGTCAAAATCAGTCCTTAGTGACCAACTAGCAAGGCGGTACCTTTAGTTCTAACAATTTGAGATTGTGTACATCCCTTAAAAGGTTGTGAGGGACAAGCATTAGCGCATTTTTGGCAAACCATCTTATACCAGATGATTGGGAATTGACTGATGAGCTTCCTGGCGAAGATGTGTTGACTATCGAGATTCAACCTCCTTGAAAATGTACTTTGATGGGGCTGCGCATCATGGTGGAGCTGGTGCAGGCATATTATTTTTCACTTGATGTATTGTCACAATACAATATATTTGTTGCTTAAAACTCTAGATTTTGTGTATTCTCATTGTGACATTTATGGTTTTTATGTTTTTTTGGTGTTTAGTTTGCAGGAAAGTAGGTTGGCATGATTTTTGGAAAAAATTGCAGACTCTTCTAATCTTTGATGGTTTATGGGACCCTTTACGAGTTGTAGAGGATTCTATGAGTCGTAGAGTGGGTTTCGTGAAGATTTTTAGTAAGTTTGGGATCTGAAGTTCAGCTAGATGAGACTTCTTTATGAGTCATAAATCACTCTATGAGTCGTATGTCATGACCCAAGCCTAGGGCCTAGACGTGACATGGCGAATGCACAACCCCAAGGAACCCCAAACAAGCCTCTTAGCATATCAATCATACATCCTTGGTCACGGAAACAGAATAACAACAATAAGAGATATAAATAAGGGTGATGTTCATGCTCCAATAGTAAAGCAGTAGCGATCAAGTACAAACCTAGCCAAAGGCTAGGGTTGAATCCACAGGGAATACAGGGTTTGACCAAATTGACTCACCAACAATCATTTCAAGTATCAATCAACTATATTTTCTAAAAAGGGGGGGGGGGGTTGCAAATTGGAGTGAAATAACTACAAAAACTATACTTAAAATTAAAAAGAAGAGACAATCAATTTGAATATCAACTTGGGAATTGTGTTCCCCATGATTCACTAACTCAAATACCCCGAGTAACATAACTCCATTTAGGATATCACATGCACGATGGTACCTTAGGTTCTTCCAGCTCTTTAGTAAAGGTGAAGGTCGAATTTCACCATGACGCTTAGTCGACAACCATGGTATTCTAACTAATCGTTACCTATTGTCCCTGTCAACCACTCCTTGGTCAGGTTTTGTTGATTAGATGAGAACACATCAATCAAATCCTGTCACCTAATTCCTTTTTCTATTCATCACTACCTTGGTCGGGATCATGACACTAGGCGGGACTTGGTGTTGGCCACCACCAAACAACAAGCAATCCAAAGGAAAATGGATGATACATACAAATAACCAACTAAAGAAATGCAAATAATCTGGGTTATCACAAGCTAGCTACTCATGGTTTCCACAACCCCAAGTTGTGGGGGGTTTAACTACTCATAGCTTGGGTAAAATCATAAACAATGAATAAAATAGACATAGTTGAGAGATTATCCAAAGAAAATGAAGAACAATAAATCACCTTGATTTTTGGATTCACAAGCTTGAATAATGGAGTTAAATTACAAGTGATTCCAATCCTCAAATTGGGTCTTCAAAGTGAAACCCTAAGTGTCTACTCTAAAACCCTAAAAGATTCTCTCTGGAAAAGATATTTTATTTTCTACAATCTGATTCTTTTCTAAAAACTCTAACTTATACTATTATACTATTTACAAAAAGGACATTAAAATAAATAAGAAAATTTGGTAGGAAGCAATCATGGCTCGTAGGTACGACTTGTAGGGTGACCTATGAGTTGTAATCAGGCTTTCATAGTCAACACTCAGCATTTTGGATTTGACTGCTATGATCCATACTACAAGTTATTGTCTGATCTACGACTCGTATACGCTGGGCTCATATGGCTGAACTTCAATTTCTCAAATTTTGATTTTGGAAACTATTAACTACTATGGTCATCTCCTACGACTCATAGCTTATACTATGACTCGTAATGGGTCTCTTAGGTCCTCAAATTCAACAAAATCTGCTACCTTTCACAAAGATTAAGCCAACCTATATTTTCTACAAAAACAAACACAAAACACATAAAATTTCTTATTTTAGACACCAAATGTGCTGTATTTTGTCAACACATCATAGGAAAAAGGGACTAAGGGAAGTCTTGATACTTATAAATCATAAAAGGGTCAAAGATCAAAGCATAAGTACATCAATCGATCCAACAACACCTCTAACATAGATTGGAGCAGGGGCCAAGACACTTTTCGGGCTCACCCTCATAGTATCAAGTGTTCAACATAAAGAGACATCAATAGTAAGTATAGCATAGCTAGTGTCCCTGGAGTTGAAGTCTCACCAAAGCTTATCTTCCAAAGCACTGAACTACCCACATGGAGGATGATCGAGAGGTGCTCCGGTTCCTACATGGTAATATCATGTAGTCATAGAGTATGCGTTAGTACATTTGAATGTACTAAGTATGTAGGATACAATGGAACAAGATATAAGCCAACATAGTCTAAATGCATAGTTATAGGCAATGGATAGGTATAATATCAATATGACATGCATGATCAATGCTTGAGGTAAAACATGCTTGTAAATTATATAATTTGCAAATATAGACTACATGTGTGTGAAGATACCATAATCATATACCAAGCAAATACTACTTGGAATCCGTGGCATGTCACCCCTCGGTGAGGTACCTCCAACATGGTAGTATAGGCATGTCACCCCCCAAAAAGGTTGTCAAGCTATCTAACCCTCAATATGGTAGTACGGGCATAGCACCCCCCTCACCCCCTCACCTTCCCCCTCCCGACAAGGTGGTCAAGGTTTCTATCCCTTAATATGGTAGTACGGACATGTTTTCCCCCGATAAGGTGTGATCAATTTGGAACACTATAGATACTTTTCATGGATTCAATGCATACATAAATCCCTTGTAATCATCATAAATCACTTGATCTATGAACCATGTAGTATTTTATCAATAACTTAAGAATCCATGTCAAGACATTTTATCAAACACTTGGTAGGTGTGTAATGCTAGTTCAAAATCATGCAATTCAAGAGTGAAGTAATATGAGAAAACTTAAAGTAAATAAACCTACCAACATAATATAAAACACTTATGTAAGATACACTGAAATCCATAATCAAATCTCATAATAGAATATAGTTTTATAGCTCAAAACATGCATAGTCTCAATAGGAAAAATCAATTCATAGTATAAGCTTGAAATATATAAACATGCACATTCAATCAATATTTCATAAAACCCTAACATAATTTGTAATCAAAATCCATTACGAAAGATACCCATAGAAGATACAACTTAGAAACATGCAATTTTCATAAAAAGGGAGATTGGACTCCACGTGTGAAAGTACCCAATGGATGAAACCCACATACCTTAAACTTGGATTTTCTTGATGTAGACTTGAAGGAGTCTTGAAGTTTGATGGAGTTTTTGAGATCCAAAATTAAGCTTGAGGCACATGGATTTGGATGAATATTTGGTCGAGTGTTAAAGAGGGTTTTGATAGGTGTTTTCACGTATAAGTGGGCATAGGTCTATGACCCCAAGGCCCTTGACCGAAATGAAAAATCGAGGAAAAACTTGAACTAGTTTGCGTCTAGACCCCGATGCGGAGGGCAAATTAACACTGATCTGCACCCCAGGTGCGTCGCGGCCTAGGCGCGGACAGACACTAGTTTGCGAAATTTTGTGAAAATTATTTTTTTCTACAGGTCCTCTAAAATCGGGTTTATACCCATTCCCCACTCAGTTTTGTCCCCTGATTATGAATATGAAGTCAAACTTTCTATATCACACATGGATTTTGAGATATATGGAAATTACAATAATGAGAATTTTTGAAGCACATTTTTGGGGCGTTTTAATATCTCCCCCTTGGGAACATTCATCCCTGAATGTCAAAGAAATATATATAAGAGAAGTAATCGTGAAGATTTTAGCTCCAACATGAATGCAACAAATGCATCTAAACATCATTTTCAAAAATCTCAACATGAGTGTCAAAATCACCTTGAACTTGTCAACGTGAACATCAATGCATGAAAAATGTCGTAAGGGCTAAAAATTAAGACTTCAAATTCATATAGTGGACTTAAATTAGTACCTTAGTCTTGAGTAGAGTGGAAGAGATATGGATATCACTTTCTCCTGTCCGTCTCGGCTTCTTATGTGGCACTTTCAATTTGTTGGTTCCTCCAAAGGACCTTGACGGAAGCTATATCTTTGTTTCTTAACCTCGTCACTTGTATATTCAAAATCTCCACTGGGACCTCCTCATAAGTCAAATTATCTTCTGCAACACCCACAACATCCAAAGCACTATAGCATTAGGGTCACCCATACACTTTCTCAACATAGACATGGAAGATCGAATGAACCATGTCCATCTCCATAGGCAACTCTAACTCATATGCAACCTTACCAATCCTTTTCAAAACTTTATAAGGACCCATAAACCTTGGGTTTAACTTCCCCTTCTTGCCAAATCAAACCACACCCTTCATTGGTGGGACTTTCAAGTAAACCCAATCACCAACGTCAAACTCAAGATCTATTATCCTCACATTGAAATAGGACTTTTGTCTACTTTGAGCTATTTTCAATCTCTCTCTAATCGATGTCACCTTCTCTAAGGCTTCCATGACCAAATCTGGACCTAGCAAAGCTATTTCCCTTACTTTAAACCACCCAACCGGTGATCTACAACACCTACGATAAAGAATTTCAAAAGTAGCCATACCAATGCTTAAGTGGTAGCTATTGTTGTAAGCAAACTCAATGAGTGGAAGATGTTCATCCCAATTACCCTTAAACTCCAAAACACAAGCTCTAAGCATATCCTCAAGGGTTTGAATAGTCCTCTCGGCTTGACCATCCGTTTGAGGGTTAAAGGCCGTGCTAAGCTTAACCTTGGTACCAAGACCTTTTTGGAAGGACCTCTAAAAGTGAGAAGTGAATAAAGCACCATGATCCGAAATAATAGAAAAGGGCACCCCATGTAACTAACTCATGTATATACAACTTGGCACAATCTTCGGCACTATAAGTAGTTTTAACTGATAGGAAGTGAGCCGATCTATCCACAACTACCCAAGTAGATTCAAAATGTTTCCTAGTCTTAGGAAACCCAACCACAAAATCCATATTGATTTCCTCCCACTTCCAAGTAGTAATCTCTATATCTTGGGCTAGGCCACACAGCCTTTTATGTCTGGCCTTCACTTTTGGCAATTGTGACACCTGGAAATGAACTTGGCAATATCTCTCTTCATACAACCCCACAAATACACTTCCCTCAAGTCCCTATACATCTTTGTAGAACCGGGGTGAATGGAATAGGATGAATTATGAGCCTTTTTCAAGATCAATTCTTTCAAATCATCCACATTTGGCACACACAATCTACCTTGGTACCTAAGGGCACCATCTCCCTATTGGGAGAAAACCTCCACTTTATCGTCACTCACCAAGGTCTTCAACTCTAGCAACATGGGGTCAAGATCTTGTTTTGCCTTTACCTACTTAATCAAACAAGACTTAGAACCATTACACCATAGTTATCAACTTCATCCAACCTAATCCCCAATCTAGCTAACTGGTGAACCTCTCTAGCCACCTCTTTGCCACCATCATCAACATGAGCTAGACTACCCATAGATACCCTATTTAGAGTATCGGCCACAACATTAGCTTTGCCGAGGTGATAATGCACACTCATATCATAATCCTTAAGGAGTTCTAACCACCTTTTTGTCTCAAGTTAAGTTCTTTCTGGTTGAACACATATTGGAGACTCTTGCGGTCGGTGAACACATCAACATGAATCCTATATAAGTAGCGACGCCAATTTTTCAAAGCAAATACCATGACTGCCAATTCAAGATCATGGGTGGGATAATTTTTCTCATGCACCTTACGTTGTCTAGAGGCATATGCTATCACCTTATCACTTCACATCAAAACACACCCCAAACCAATTCTTGAGGCATCATAATATACAACAAACCCTTCCAGTAGAGACAAGATAGGAGCAGAGTAAGCTTATCTTTAAAGTTTGGAAACTCTTTTCAGACTCATTGGTCCATACAAATTTCACCTTCTTTTGGGTCAACTTAGTCATGGGAGAATCAATAGAAGAGAAACCATTTACAAACCTCTGGTAATAACCCGCCAAATCCAAGAAACTTCTAATGTCCGATGGAAACAAAGGTTTAGGCAAATTTCTAATCACCTCCTTTTTCTTGGGATCTACCTTAATGCCATCCCGCAACGCCACATGCCCTAGAAAAGAAACCTCTTTAAACCAAAACTCACATTTTCATACTTAGCATACAACCTCTCCTCCCTCAATATTTGCAACACCACCCTCAAGTGATTCATATGTTCCTCCTCACACAAACAACAATAACCACAACATACCTAGTGAAATCCCACAAGTGGGATCTGGGGAGGATAGAATGTACGCAGACCTTACTACTACCTCATTGAAGTACATATACTATTTCCTGGGAACCCTCATATCAAAATCCATAAGCAGAAAGAACTATATATGACAAAACGGAAAGGGAAGGGAACAGAAAGCACGACTAATTATGAATAGCAAATGGCAGTATGTAAATATGATAAAACTAATGCACAATATGATAGATAATGAGAACATATGAGTAACCCTACCAATTAACCCTACTATACCCAAGGCCATGCATCCACCTAACCCTACTGATTAGCCTGCTACTCTAATTCGCGACCTCCACTTCTTTCTATCTAAGGTCATTTCCTTAGTGAGATCAAGTTCCGCCATATCATGTCTAATCACCTCCCCTTAGTACTTCTTCGGTCTACCTCTACCCCTCCGTGTAGCTCCTAAAACCAACCTCGCGCACCTCCTAACATGAGCATTCGTACTCCTTCTCTGCACATGTCCAAAACCATCGCAGTCTCATTTCCTCATCTTTTCGGCCATCGGGGCCACCTCTAGCTTCTCTCGAATGGTCTAATTCCTAACCTTGTCACTCCTGGTGTGACCACACATCCATCTCAACATCCTCATCTCTGCGACATACATCTTCTAAACATGTGCATTTTTAATTGGCCAACACTCTACCCCATACAACAATGATGGTCTAACCACCTCCTCACTATGGGAATAAATCAAGATATCATCAATAAAAACCACCACAAACAAGTCAAGTTAGGGTTTAAAGACCCTATTCATAATATCCATAAACATAGTCGGTGCATTAGTCAACCCAAAGGACATAATCACAAACTCAAAGTGCCCATAACTAGTCCGGAAAGCCAGTTTGGGAATGTCACACTCTCTCACTTTCACTTGGTGATACCTGGACCGAAGATCAATCTTAAAAAAGTGACTATCCCCTTGAAGTTGATAAAAAAGATCATCAATCCTTGGTAGAGGGTACTTGTTCTTTATGATGACTCTATTAAGTTGTCGATAATTAATACACATTCTAAGAGAACCATCCTTTTTCTTCACAAACAACAGTAGTGCACCCTAAGGTGATTCACTAGGCCTTATGAAACCCTTCTCCAATAAATCCCTCAATTGCTCCTTCAACTCTGTCGGGGCCATATGGTCGGGGGAATAGAAATGGATTTAGTGTCAGGAAGAAGGTCTATACCAAAGTCTATTTCCCTTTCGGGAGGAACACCAGGAAGCTCATTTGGAAAGACATCAAGAAACTCATTAACCACTGGAACCGACTCTATAGAAAGGACTTTGGTCTCAACATTCCTAACCTTCACAAGATGATAGAAACAATCCCTAGAAATCAACTTTTGGGCTTAAAGACAAGAAATGAATATACCCTTGACCACCACATCATAACTTTCCCACTCAAGGACGGGTTCATTAGGATATTGTAATTTCACTCTTGGGGTTCTACAATCAATAGAAGCATAATATGCATACAACCAATCTATCCTAAGAATGACATTAAAATCCACCATGCCTAATTCAACAAAATCACAAGGCAAGATTTTATACAACATGAACAAGGGACAATTTCTATAGACTTTTTTAGTACTAATGGACTCACCAATGGGGGTAGACACTTCATAGGGCTCATATAATAATTGGAGACTAACATGAAGCTTTTTGGCAACAAAAGGAGTAATAAAAGAAAGAGTGACACCCAGGTCTATCAGTACATACACATCAAAACAAAAAACCTTTAACATACTGGTGATGATATCGGGCACCTCATCTACCCCTTGTCTCCCTTGAAGAACATATAATCTATTTTGCCTTGGAGCACCCCCTTATTGGCCTCCTCTCCCCTTTTGACCTGCATTCGCAACTTGGGCTTGTGGACAACCATCTTTACCTTTGTTTCTAGCATGAGGATAGTGAATCACCTTATGACCCACTTTACCACAACCATAACAAGCATTAGAGTCCTTCAAACATGGACCATTATGGTTCCTATCACACCTTTTGGCACATACGGTTAGGCACCACACTTGGAACCTTGGGTTGTCATTTGTAAACCTTCTATTGGAGCATTAGAAGACCTTTGTCCTTGGAACTTGGGAATTGAGGAAATCGGCCACCCTTGGAATTTTGGAATCCACCTTCAAAACGAGCCCTCTTGGACTTACCACTTCTTCTCTTTCCAAGTTTTCCCTCCTCTAATTGTTCAGCATATGTCATGAGATGGGCTAAATCCATATCACCTATTAGCATGGCGGTACGACACTCCTCATTAACCAAGTCGGATACACTAGACAAAAATTTGTTCATCCTTCACCTTGGCTCGACAACCAATTATGGGGCATACTTGGAGAGTTGGTTGATCTTGAGGGCATACTCCCTCACACTCATAGACCCTTACTTTTTAGATTCATAAATTCCATTATCTTCACCTCCCTTAGTTCAATAGGAAAGAACCGATTGAGAAATGTCGCTTTGAACTCCTCCTAAGGGATAGCATCACCATTCCCCTTCTCCATCTTCCATTGAGTGAACCATATTTGAGCCACCCCTTTGACTTGGTAGGTTGCCAACTCCAGTATTTCCTCCGAATTAACCCCCATAATGGATAACACCTTATACACCCCATCAATGAATTCTTAGGGATCCTCATCCACCTTGGACCTATGGAACTCCGGTAGATTCATCCTAGTAAAATCCCTCACCCTTGAGGCCAGAGTCGGAGCATGAGGATCTCAGTCCCCTTGGTTGATTTGGTTGGTCATAGCATGAGCCAATATGGTGATAGAATCTCGAAACTCATCATGGGGCACTCCCCTATCTTGAGTTGCTTGAGGAGCGGGAGGGGCCGGTTACTTCTTGGGTGAACAGGCTCTCCTTAGTCTTCCTCTTGGAACAGGCATGGTCTAGAATATAGAAGAACATTAATTAGAAGAAAATCCTTACCTTAACTTTTATAGCACGACATAGATCATAAAGAAGGGGAACATTTTCTAAAGTACCTCATTGCCTCTCACTCATAGTTGTGGTGTACTTCACAACCATGAACAAGACTCGAATCGACGTTGTGTATTGGATTTGAAGGACCATTAAAAACCTAGTGCTCTGATAGCAAGTTTGTCACATCCCAAGCCTAGGGCCTAGACGTAACACGGTGAATAAGGAACCTGAAGAAATCCTAAACAAGCCTCTTAGCATATCAATCACACATCCTTGGTTACGGAAGCAAAATAACAACAAGAAGAAATATATATAAGGGAAAAGGGTCTAAGGGAAGTCTTGATGTTTATAAAGCATAAAAGAGTCAAAACTCAAAGCATAGGTAAATCAATTTTTCCAACAACACCTCTACCATAGATTGGAGTGGGGTCCAAGAGACTTTTCGGGCTCACCCTCGTAATATCAAGTGTTCAACATAAAGAGACATCAATAGTTAGAATAGCATAGCTAGTGTCTCCGGACTTGAGGACTCACCAAAGCTTATCTTCCAAAGCACCATATTAGCCACATAGAGGAAGATTGAGAGGTGCTCCAGTTACTACATGGTAACATCATATAGACATAGAGTATGAGTTAGTACGTTTGAATATACTAAGTATGTAGGATGCAATGCAACAAGATATAAGCCAATATAGTCAAAATGCATAGTCATAAGCAATGGATAGGTATAATATCAATATGGAATGCATGATCAGTCTTAAGGTAAAACATGCTTGTAAATCATATAACTTGCAAATATAGATTACATATGTGGGAAGAGACCATAATCATAGATCAAGAAAATGCTACTTGGAATCAGTGGCATGTCACCCCGTCAATGAGGTGGTCAAGGTATCTACCCCTCAATATGGTAGTACGGGAATGTCACACCCCGACAAGGTGGTCAAGGTATCTATCCCTCAACATGATAGTAAGGGTCTGTCACCCCACTGACAAGGTGGTCAAGGTCTACCCCTTAACATGGTAGTACGAGTATGTTACCCCTTGACAAGGTGTGGTCAACTTGCAACACTATAGATAATTTTCATGAATTCAATGCATACATACAATTCCTTAATCATCATAAAGTGACTTGACTTATAAACCATGAAGTAGTTCATCAATAACTTGAGAATCCTTGTCAAGACATAAATTATGGTGGGTGTGTAATGCTAGTTCAAAATCATGCAATTCAAGAGTGAATTAATATGAGAAAAATCAATGTAAATAAACCCACCAACATAATGTATAACCCTCATGTAATATACCTTGAAACCCATCATCAAATCTTATAATAGAACATATTTTCATAGCTCAAAACATGCATAGTCTCAATAGGCAAAACCAATTCATGGTAAAAGCTTAAAATAGATAAACATGCATATTCAATCAACATTTCATAATACCCCAATATAATTTGTAATCAAAATCCATTATAAAAGATACCCATAGAAGATACAACTTGAAGACATGCAATTTTCATAAAAAGGGAGATTGGGCTCCATGGGTGAAAGGACCCAATGGATGAAACCCACATACCTTATACTTGGGTTTTCTTGATGTAGACTTGAAGGAGACTTGAAGCTTGAATGGATTTCTTGAGATCCAAAATTAAGCTTGAGACACTTGAATTTGGATGAAATATTTGGTTAAGTGTTAGAGAGGGTTTTGAGAGGGTCTTGACGGATATAGAGTTGAAACATGGCTAAATATAGGTGTTTTCACGCATAGGTGGGTATGAGGCTATGACCCCAAGGCCCTTGGGTTGAAATGCCAAACTGAGGGAAAACTTGAACTTGTCCACATCTGGTCGGCGATGCGGACCCAACGCAGAGGGCAAATTAACACTGATCCGTGCCCTAGGCGCATTGCAGCCTGGGCCCAGATAGACACTGGTTTGCAAAATTTTGTGAAAATTATTTTTCTCTACGGATCCTCTAAAATCTGTATTATATCCCTTTCCTACTCAATTTTGCCCTTGATCACGAATATGATATCGAATTTTCGATATAATGCATGAATTTTGAGATATATGCAAATTACGATTATAGGCATCTTTGAAGCACATTTTTGGGATGTTTCACGTATACAGTGGTTTCACAATGAATTCAAGTGATATCTAATGAAGGACCAATTGATGGACACGAAGTTTATGAGAGCACAATATGAGTCATGAATCAATAAATGACTCCTAAATTGGATCAACAGAAGTGAAATCCAAGATCTCAAGAGCTGAACACGAGATCCTGATTACGACTTATCAGTCAATTTAGGAGTCATAAATGCCTGTTGCAGAAAGTCGCCGCCCAGTTTTTCTATTTTTTATGGACTTGTTTATAAATACTATAAATAATAATTTTCAGGTTAATTTTGAAGGGAGTACAATAGAGTATGTCATTAGAAAGTACTTTTTAGGTTTTGGACATGGAGACTTCAATCTTGGAGGAGAATACACTAGTGAATTTATTGTACCTTCAATTCTTGTGATTCTTAATATATTTTGGATTTGCTTGTTCTTCAATTCAATTGGGTAAGTGATTAATTTTATTTTCTCAATTCATGATTTCTTCATCTACCCATAACATAAGTAGCTAAATCCATAACTTAGGGTTGTGGGAACTATAAAGATCTAATAAAATAAACCTGGATAATTTATGATTCTTGGAATGGGTATTTACATGTATTAATCAATTCTCTTGATTTTGCATATTTTCTAGTGGTGGCCAACATTAGAACTTTCTTAGTGTTATGTTCCTTATGCAGGTGGTAATGAGTAGGAAAAGAGATTGATTAACAAGATTCAATAATGTGTTCTCATCTAATCAACTAAACTAGACCAAGAGGAGGTTGACTAGGACTATGGGTAATGGTTAGTATTGCACACTATGGAGATGGGCCAAGTCACATAGTGAAATTCACTTCTCACCTTTGACCAAAGGGCTTGGTGAACTTAAATTACCATCCTACATGCTATACCCTAGTTGAGAATTGGGTTATCCAGGGATATTGAGTTGGTGAATCATAGGGAATACATTCCCGAGTTTCTCTCCATTACTGATTGTCTCTTGCTTTAGTTAGTTTAGTTTAATTTCTTGTTGAACATTTCAAACCCCCTACCCCTTGGGGAATTTAGTTATTAATTATTTGAATTGCGTATTGGTAATTTCGTTGTGAGTTTTTGTATTCTCTCTGGGATTCAACCCTGTCGCGACCCAAGCTTAGGGACAAGACATAACACGATGAATGGGGAACCCTAAGGAACCCCAAACAAGCCTCTTAGCATATCATCACACATCCTTGGTCATGGAAGCCTTTGAACAACAACAAGAGATAGTAAGTAGGGGTAAAAAGGGCTAACGGAAAACTTTAATACCATAGGAACATGAAAAGCCAATAGATTATAGCATTAATACATCATAAGGTTCCAATATCAACTTTACTACATAGATAGGAGCGGCGGCCATGAGATCTCCAGGCTCTACCTCATAGTCATAAGTTTCCAACATAAACAAAGTCAATACATAGCATTAAAATAAAGAGACATATGTCTTCGGAGTTGAGGACTCACCAGCTTACTTTGAGAGAAATCGTACTAGCCATGTGGAGGAGGAGGATAATCAAGTGGGGCTCCGGTTCTTACATGGTAACATCATGTAGGCATAGAGTGTGTGTTAGAATGTTTGAATATGCTAAGTATATAGGATGCAATGCAATAAGAGATAGGCAATATAGGCAAGACGCAACATCATAAGCAATGGATAGTATGGTAGCAACATGACATACATGACTGATGCTTGAAGTTAAACATGCTTATTTAGAACATATTACATATGTAAGAAGAGACCAACATTATCCTGGATTGTCACACCCTACCATTTATGGTGATTGAGGTATTAACCCCTTAATTGTTGATGGAAATCACACCCTCCATCATAGTGGTCAAGGTATCAACCCCTTAACTGTTTGAGGGACATTACACCCTCCATCATAGTGGTCAAGGTTTCAACCCTTTAATATGGTTGATGGACAACACACCCTCCATCATAGTGATCAAGGTATAAACCCCTCAACATGGTTAGTGGACATCACACCCTCCATCATAGTGGTCAAGGTATCAACCCCCCAACAAGGTTAATGGACATCACACCCTCCGTCATAGCGGTCAAGGTATCGACCCCTCAACATGGTTGATGGACATCACACCCTCCATCATAGTGGTTGAAGCAAAGCACCCCCTTAACAAGGTGTGGTCAACTTACAACACTATAAATACTTTTCAAGAAATCAACACATATATATACTTTGCTTTCATTATCATAAGGTCACTTATCTCATGTGCTATGTATTAGGCCTTTAATAACTTAAGAAACCTTAATTGGACATTTTATCAAAAACTTGGCGAGTGTGTAATGCTGGTATAAAAACATGCAATTCAAGGGTAAAATCATGCAAGAAATATCAATGTAAAATAAACCACCTACACTTAGTAATTCCCTCAAGCAATGTACATCAAAACCTCTCATCAAATGTCAAAGTGGATCATAGATCCATAGCTCAAGACATGCTTAAATAATCACACTTTAATGAAACCCCAATATAGTTCATTTATAAATTCATAAGTAAGACCTATAAGTAATTCAACTTAGAAATATGAACTTCAAGTAAAAATGGAGGTTTCGGCTCCATGAGCGAGAGGACCTAATGGATGAAACCCACGTATCTTAGACTTTGAGTTTCTTGAAATTGGGTTGTGAAAGACTTGGAGCTTTGAAGTGGGTCTTGGAATCCAAAACTAGTTCTTGAGTTTCCTTGAATTCGAATAGGGGATTTGAAAATGTTTTGGGTAAGTCTTAGACGGTTTTAGCGAGAGTATTTTGCCAATAAAATGATGAATTTAAGAGTTTAGAGCCTTAAATGAGTATAAAAATGTCAACCTAGAGCTTAGAAAAGGTGGGAAAGGACCAAAATAACCCTTCCTAAAAAGCTGTCAAACATCTGTTAGGGGCCCCATAACGACCCGTAAAGAGTACTACGACTCGTAGGACCCCTCCCGTAACCCCTGTGCTCAATTTCAGAGTTTCTAGAAATTTCTACGAGCCCAACCTATGAGTCGTACCCTGATTTGCGACCTGTAACAAGTGGTCTGATAGTGCAACTCTACACTGGCAGTCTTCAGTAAAATGACCATAACATTTGACTCCAAATTCTAAATGAGGTGAAACTAAGTACGTTGGAAAGCTAAGTCAAAGGGCTTTTGTATGACATGTATACGTCATCTAGTTCCAAGTGTGCTAAAAGTTATGCTTATTTAAAGTTGACCCTTGCATAAACCAACACCTAAAACTCAACTCATAGGGAAGCCTTGAACTCGACTGAGTACTAGAAGTCTCCCACGACCCTAACATACTCCCCACCTAAACAAATGAGGCTTTAAGCATGGATATAAATGAGCATAGAGATACGAGGCGTCAAAATATCTCC
Organism: Solanum ossicruentum; assembly: GCA_025774065.1. NCBI lineage: Eukaryota > Viridiplantae > Streptophyta > Magnoliopsida > Solanales > Solanaceae > Solanum > Solanum ossicruentum. Next base: position 13,895 of record JAOTQR010081010.1, on the reverse strand, counting down.
CCCTTGGGAAAATTTGTCCCTGAATGTCAAAGAAACGTAAACAAGAAAAGTAATCATGATGATTTTGGCCCAACATGGATGCAACAAATGCACTTAAACATATTTTCTAAAAGGTCTCAACATGAACATTAAAATCACCATCAACTTGTCAACATAAACATGAATGCATGTAATGACATAAGGGTTGAAACTTAAGACTTGAAAATACATAGGGGAACTTAAATTTGTACTTTAGGCTTGAGTAGAGTGAAAATTTGTACTTTAGGCTTGAGTAGAGTGAAAGAGATATGGATATCATTTTTGAATGTCTGCCTCGACTTCCCATGTGGCACTTTCAACTTGACGATTCTCCCAAAGGACCTTGGACGAGCACTACATCCTTATTAAGCAACCTTCTCACCTATCCATCCAATATCTCCACCAGGACCTTCTCCTAAGACAACTCATCCTCCGTAACACCCATAACCTCAAAGAGGTCTATAGCACTTGAGTCACCAACACATCTCCTCAGCCTAGATGCATAAAGAACCGGATGAACCATACCCATATCCAGAGGCAACTCCAATTCGTAGGCCACCTTACCAATTCTCCTCAACTACCTATAAGGACTCTCACACCTTAGGCTTAATTTTCAACCTTATGCACACCTAGCCCACCTTGGTACCTAAAGACACCATCTCCCCTTAGGAGTGAACCCCCATTCTCAACTTCACCCAACATCATTCCCAACCTAGTCAACTGGTGAATTTCTCCAACCACCCCTTTTTGTCACCCCAAAGATTCTTACTTCCCATAATTTGCAAGCAACCTCACATTCATCAAAATTCACAACATCACCCTCAAATGATCCGCAAGCTCTAAATAAGTCAATACTCCATCACTCGAGACCACCACAAGCATGATAAGGTAGGGTTTTAAGACCCTATTCACGAAACCCAAAAACATAGTCAGTGCATAATTCAACCAAACAACTCCACCACGACTCAAAATGCTCACTCCTAGTCCGATAGGACACCTAGGGATATCACCTACCCTCATCCTCACTTGGGAAAAAACCTGAACCGAAGATCAATCTTAGAGAAATGACTAACCTATTATAGTTGACTAAGTAGATTGCCTATCGTTAACGATCATCTTACAACTTTACAGGTACTACCCTCTTTGTAGGCATGATATACAAGTAACCAAACCACCCTAAGACCTCCAACCCATCAAGCCAAGTTCATAAGACAAGACTCTATGCAATAAGAACATAGAGTAACCCTTATAAGCCTTTCTAGCAACAATAGACTCACATAGCCAAATCTTACTAGCAACAAAAAGGAATAATGAAAGGAATAGTGAACTACAAAACCATCAAAGCATAAACAACAAAATCAAGAAAAGCCTTTAACATACCGGTAGAATCATCGGGCACCTCTTCCCCTCCTTGCCTTCTTTGAATAACATAGAACCGATTATGTCTTGGAGCACCCTCTTGATCAACATCACCACCTTTACCCTTGTTGCGTATATAAGGACAATCATTTACCTTATGACCCATCCTACCACAACCATAACAAGCATCTGTACCCTTCAAGCATGGGCCATCATGGCATGTCCCACATCTTGGGCACCTAGCATAAGGCACCATACCACCCCCACATTTGGGAGTTTGGAACTTTCCTTCGAAACGGGCCCTCTTGGTCTCCTTACCTTTTTTCTTCCTCATCTTTTCCCCCTCCAATTGTTCGGCATATGTCATAAGGTGGGACAAGTCCATGTCACCTATCATCATAGCGGTATGAAAATCTTCGTTCACCAATTCGTATATACCCATCACAAACTTATTCATCCTAGACCTTGGATTAGCCACCAATTGGGGAGCATATTTAGAGAATTGGTTGATCGTGAGGGCATACTCCCTCACACTCCTTGACCCTTGCTTCAAATTCATGAATTCCATCATTTTGGCCTCTTGTAGCTCAAGAGGGAAGAATTGGTTGAGAAATGCCGCCTTAAACTCCTCCCAAAGGATCACATCATTGTTTTCCTTCTCCTCCTTCTATAAAGTATACCATATTTGGGCCACCCCCTTGAGTTGGTAAGCTGTCAGTTCCTCCTGCTCTTTCGACCACACTCCCATAATAGATAACACTTTGTACACCTCATCTATAAATTCTTGAGGGTGCTCATCCATTTTAGACCCATTGAACTCTGGTGGGTTCATCCTCATGAAATCCCTTACCCTAGATGCCGAGGTGGGAGCATAAGGGGCTTGGGCCCTTTGGTTGATTTGGTTGGTCACCACTTGGGGTAGCATGGGAAGAGCATCGGGGCTCTTCTTCCTTTTATGTTAGGCATGATCTAGCATAGCAAAGAATAATCGTTAGGGGGAAAAACCTTACCTTGACTCCTATAGCATGACATAGAGTAAGAAGAAGGGAAATATTTTCTAGAACATCTCATAGCCTCTTGTCGTGGTGCACTTCACAACCATGAACAAGATTCTAATTGACACGGTGTGTTGGATGCTGAGGACCATTAATATCCTAATGCTCTGATACCAAATTTGTCGCGATCCAAGCCTAGGGCCTAGACATGACATGGCGAATAGGGAACGTGAAAGAACCTCAAATAAGCCTCTTAACATATCATTATACATCCTTAGTCGTGGAAGCATTTGAACAATAAAAAGAGATAGTAAATTGAGATAAATGGGGCTAAGTGACAAATTTAATATATAGGAACATGACAAGCCAATAAAGTATAGTATTAATACATCATAAGGTTCCAACAACACCTCAACTACATAGATAGGAGCAGGGGCCACGACAATCTCCGGGCTAAACCTCATAGTCAAAAGTTTTCAACATAGAGAAAGTCAATACGTAGCATGAAAATCAAGAGACATATGTCCTCGGAGTTGAGGACTCACTAACTTGCTTTGAGAGAAATAATACTAGCCACGTGGAGGAGGAGGATGATCTAATGGTGCTCCGGTTCCTACATGGTAACATCATGTAGGCATATAGTATGTATTAGTACGTTTGAATGTACTAAGTATGTAGGATACAGTGTAACAAGAGATAGGCAATATAAACAAAATGCAACATCATAAGCAATGGATAGCATGGTAGCAATATGATATGCATGAATGATTCTTGAAGTAAAACATGCTTATTTAGAATATATTACATATGTAAGAAGAGACCAACATTATGATGGATAGTCACACCCTACCATCCATTGTAATTGAGGAATCAACCCCTCAATTAGTTGATGAACATCACACCCTCCATCATATTGGTCAAGGTATCAACTCTTAACTGGTTGATGGATTTCACACCCTTCATCATAGTGGTCAAGGTATTGACCCCTCAACATGGTTGATGAACATCACACCTTCTATCATAGTCAAGGTATTAACCCCTCAACATGGTTAATAGACATCACACCATCCATCATAGTGGTCAAGGTATCAATCCCTCAACATGGTTAATGGACATATCACCCCCATCATAGCGGTCAAGGTATCAACCCCTTAACATGGTTGATGGACATCACACCCTCCATCATAGTGGTTGAAGCAAAGCACCCCCTCAACAAGGTTAGGTCAACTTGCAACACTATAGATACTTTTCAAGAAATCAACACACACACACCCCCACACACACACACATACACACACACACACATATATATACACACACTTTTTTTTCATCATCATAAGGTCACTTATCTCATGTGCCATGCATTAGGCCTTCAACAACTCAAGAAACCTTAATTGGACATTTTATTAAACACTTGGCGGATGTATAATGCTAGTATAAAACCATGCAATTCAATGGTAAAATCACACAAGAAAAATCAATGTAAAATCACCCACCAAAACAACTCAAGAAACCTTAATTGGACATTTTATTAAACACTTGGTGGGTGTGTAATGCTAGTATAAAACCATGCAATTCAATGGTGAAATCACACAAGAAAAATCAATGTAAAATCACCCACCAAAACTTGACCCTCAAGTAATGTACATTAAAACCCCTCATCAAATCTCAAAGTGGATCATAGATCTATAGCTCAAAACAAGCTTAGACAATCACACTTTGATGAAACCTTAATATAGTTCATAGTCAAATTCATAATTAGTAAGTCCCATAAGTAATTCAACTTAGAAATATGAAATTCATGTAAAAAGGAGGTTGGGCACTACGGTAAGGACCCAATGGTTGAAACCCACATACCTTAGACTTTGAGTTTCTTGAGATTGGGTTGTGAAAGACTTGGAGCTTGGTAGTAGGTCTTGGAATCCAAAACTTATTCTTGAGTTTCCTTAAATTTGGGTGGGAGATTTGAAAATGATTTGGGGAAGTATTAGAGGGTTTTAGAGAGAGTTTTTTGGCAGTAAAATGAACAACTTAAGAGTTTGGGACCTTAAATGAGTATAAAAACAACAATCTAGAGCTTAGAAAAGGTGGCAAAGGACCAAAATAATCCTTCCTAAAAAGTAATCAAATGTCTGTTATGGGCACCGTTACGAACCATAAATAGTAGTATGATCCGTAGGACCCCTACTGTAACCCCTGGGCTTAATGTTGGAGTTTCTGGAAGTTTCTACGAGCCCGAAATACGACTTTACCCTAACTTACAACCCATAATAGTGGTATCGTTGTGTAACTCCGCACTGGTGGTTTTGAATAAAATGGCCATAACATTTGACTCCGAACTCTAAATGAGGTGAAACCAAGTGTGTCGGAAAGCTAATGCAAAGTGCTTTTATTTGACATGTCGTGGGCCATCCAGTTCTTTGTGTGCTAAAAGTTATGCTCATTTAAAGTTTACCCTTGAATAAATCAACATCCAAAACTCAACTCGTAGGGAAGCCTTGAACTCGTCTGAGTACTTGAAGTCTCCCATGACCCTAGCACACTCCCCACCTAAACAAATGAGGTTTGAAACATAGATATATAAGAGCATGGAGGTACGGGGTGTCACAAACCCTAACCTTGGTTAGGTTTTATATTTGAAAATGATCACTTTATCCTCCAAAAGAGAGGTATAACTTGGGCATGATGAAAGATTATGGCACCGTTTCCGGGGATTATGGCGCCGTTTCCGGGGAATATGGCTAGACTTAATTAAATCAACTAGTAATTATAACTTATGTGCTAATCCTTAGTTCTCTTGTATTTTACTTTTGCTACTGTTTCTTTGCAGGGTATACTAGCAGTGTGTGCGCATCATTAGGAGTCAAGGTAATCCCTTAACTCCACGTGATGCAATGATCCAAAGAATTACATGAAAAATGGCCCAATAAAATGGTAAGATCGCGGGTAAAGCAACCTTGAATCTGAATGTTAATGATTATGATTGTAATAACAACCCAGCTCCTTTGGAGAATATTCCACAGCCGTAGAATTTCAATGATAATACATACCGGTGGAATTAATATAGATTGAACCCTATGGCTATGGATGTGCTGGGAATATTGTCTTGGCACCACTACCGGCTGACACAAAGTTCACTGTTTCTAGTGGTTTGCTTCAATTGCTACAAAACCATGGATTATTTGCAGGCCTACCATCAGATGATCCATATAGCCACTTACACAATGTGGCATTTGTCTATAAGAGTGTGATGGGGATACAAAATCTGTCTATGGATGCTGTGGGACTCCATGTTTTCCCATTATCTCTTATAGACAATGTTGCATTATGGCTATCTAAGCTCCTATAGAGTTCAATCACTAGTTGGGAAGATTTGTGGAAGGCCTTTTTGGAGAGGTATTTCCCTAGATCGAAGAAGCTCAAGTTAAAGGATCAAATTATTAACTTTGAGCAACTTCCTAGTGATTCAATTAGCACTACATGGGAGCCATTTACTAAGCATTTGAGAAGCGTCCCTAATCACAAGATAGATGATGATACTTTGGTGGAGATCTTCTACTGTGCCCTTGATGAGAATAGTCAAGCCTATGGCCATACTTTTATGGGGGCAATGTTTTTAGATCATCCATTTGCAAGGATTGCTAAACATATGGAACAAGTTCTCAGATGAATTGTGCATGGGGAGATGGGGATAGAAATTCTATGAGGAGTTCATGTGCTGTTAATGTTGGATCAACGTAAGCCAAGATTAATGAGGAGATGTTTGTGAGAAGATAGTTGTAGATAAGGATGTGGTTGAAGGGGATGATTGTGTCAAAGATGGGGCGACTGAGGTAGCTAAAGAGCCATAGAAGTATAAGCCTGTCCCAAGGACTACTCCTCCTTTCCCCTCAAAGACTCAAAAAGAGAGAGGAGGAAGGCAAGTTTAAACACTCTCTCTTTATGCTTAAACAACTATCAATCAACACCCCTCTAATTGAAGCTTTGGAGAAAATGCTGGGTTATGCAAAGTATATGAAAGACTTGTTTACTAAATAGCGGACTATGAGTCAAGAGCTTTCCAAGGAGCTTCAACATTGTAGTGCTATCACTACTAAGTCATTGGCTCAAAAGCATGAAGACCCAGGTGCTTTCACTAGACCTTGCACTATAATAGATGTAGAGTTTGCAAAAGCACTTTGTGATTAGGGTACTAGCATCAATTTGATACCTCTTATGGTTTTCAAAAAGCTTGGTTTGGGTGCCCTTACTAGAATTAAGATGCATTGTTGATGGTGGATAGGACTGTGGAGAAACCCGTAGGGATACTCTATGATGTGTTGGTAAAGGTTGAAAAATTCATATTCCCTACAAAGTTTGTGATTCTTAATTATGAGGTTGATTTTGAAGTTCCTATTATTTTGGAAAGGCCTTTCTTAGCTACCGGTTGCACCTTGGCTGATATGGAGAAAGGTCTGCTCATGTTCAGAATTGGTAAAGATAAGGTCGTGTTCAATGTGTGTCAACAAGCAAGGAAGAACAATGATGTGAGAGTGGTTTTGATTATCAAGACTGTTGATAATGCTGAGCTAGAGGTACCACTTGATCCACGACTAGGTTGAAACTTTGGAGGCAGTATTGATAAACTTTGATAGTGATGGTATCCCAGACTATGAGGAGATAGTAACTGCTCTAGGGGTGTCTTTTGGTCCTAGATGCCAAATTAAACTAGAGCTAGATTTACAAAATTAGGAGTCACCACCTACAAAGCCCTACATAGAAGATCCACCGGTGTTAGAATTGAAAGCACTTCCAACATATTTGAAATTTGCATTTTTGGGAGTTAGCAATACTTTACTAGTCATAATAGTTGCAGACTTGAATGATGAGCAAGCAGATGCCTTTGTAACAATGTTCAAACAATTTAACAAGGCCCATTGGATGGGCTATTGCAGATATTATTGGTATCCTCCTAGGGTATGTACACATAAAATCCAGTTAGTCAAGGACTACAAGCCAAGCATTGAGCATCAAAGGCGCCTAAATCCTCCTATGCAAGAGGTTGTTCATAAAGAGATCATGAAATGGTTAGATGCAGGAGTAATCTACCCAATTGTTGATAGGGAATGGGTAAGCCCAGTATAGTGTGTTCCAAAGAAAGGGGGTATCACAGTGGTACCTAATGCTAACAATGAATTGATCCCTATGAGGCTAGTCACAAGATGAAGGGTGTGCATGGATTGCAAAAAGCTCAATGCCACGATATGTAAGGATCACTTTTCTATGCTATTCATGGATCAGATGGTTGATAGATTAGCAGAAAAGGGGTGGTACTATTTTTTCGATGGGTATTCCATCTATAATCAAATCATCATTGCTCCAGAGGATCAAGAAGACAACATTTACATGCCCATATGGCACCTTCTCATTTAAGAAGATGCCATTTGGGTTGAGTAATGCCCCAACAACATTTTAGAGATGCATGATGTCCATCTTCTCAGACATGGTGGAAAGTACTATTAAGGTCTTCATGGATGATTTTAGTGTGATTGGAAAATCATTTGAGGATTTCTTGGCACACCTACATGATGTGTTGCAAAGATGTGTAGAAAGTCATCTGGTACTAAACTGGAAAAAGTATCATTTCATGGTGAAGGAGGGCATTGTGTTGGAACATAGGATATCTGGGAAAGGCATTAAGGTCGACAGAGCTAAAGTTGAGGTGATTGAGAAACTTCCACCACCCATCTCAGTAAAGGATGTGAGAAGTTTCTTGGGACATGCAGGATTCTACCTGAGATTCATAAAAGACTTCTCTAAAATTTCACACCCATTGTGTAAATTATTAGAGAAAGATGCTAAGTTCATGTTTGATGATACATGTATGCAAGCCTTTGAAGATTTAAAGAAGAGGTTGATCTCAGCACTAATTATTATGGCTCCAGATTGGTCCAAACCCTTTGGAATCATATGTTATGCAAGTAGGGTCGCTCTAGGTCTATATTGAGCCTTTTTTCTTTTTGTATTAGTGATGGATGAGCTGACATGTTCTGTTTACGGATGACATATTATTGATTAATGAGATTAGGGCTAAAGTTAATAAGGTATTGGAACAACGCAAAGAGAAGATATTACATCCCATATATTATGCCAGCAAAGCCCTAAATATGGACCAAAAGAATTGCACTATCACAGAATAAGAGTTACTTGCATTGGTCTTTACATTCAAAAAGTTCAGATCATATCAGTTTGGAGCCAAAGTGGTGGTGCATACAGACCACTCAACACTTAAATATTTAATGGCTTAACAAGATGCAAAGCCAAGGTTGATGAGATGAGTGTTTCTCTTGCAAAAGTTCAATTTTGATGTCATTGACAGAAAAAGGACATAAAATCAAGTTGCAGATCACTTATCCAGATTGGAAGATGGGGCAATGATGAAATCTGATGATGGATTGGAGATAAATGATTCCTTCCCTTATGTGAGAGTTTTGGATGCATCCATGATCTGATACCTTGGTTTGCAGATTATGCAAATTACTTGGTGAGTGATATCATGCCACCCAACTTAAACACACATCAACTTCGAAAGTTTATGCATGATGTGAGAAAGTTCTTTTGGGATGACCCCTACTTATTTCGTGTATGTGCTAAATAAGATTATTTGTCATTGTGTTCCTGTGGTCGAAATGATAACCATACTTGAGGCATGCCACTCGTCATTGATGGGTGGACATCATAGTAGGATACGAACAACCCATAAGATTTTAAAATGTGGGTATTATTCGCCCACCATCTACCAAGAAGCTCATGACTATGCCAAATCTTGTGATAGGTGCCAAAGAGAAGGTGGAGTTACTCGCAAGCATGAGCTCCCTCTAAATCCTATTTTGGTATTGAGTTTTCTGATGTGTGAGGGATAGATTTCATGGGACCATTTGTTAGCTCACATGGAAATAAGTACATCTTAGTTGTTGTGGATTAATATCAAAATGGGTGGAGGCCATGACTCTACCTAATAATGAGGGTAAAAGTGTCGCAACATTCCTAAAAAGGAATATCTTCTCAAGATTCGTTACCTCTCGAACTATTATCAGTGATGGAGTTTCTCACTTTTGCAATAGACTTTTTAAAGCTCTGTTTGAAAAGTATGGAGTAAAGCAAAGGGTAGCGATGCCTTATCATCCCCAAACGAGTGGTCAAGTGGAAGTGTCAAATAAAGAAATTAAACAGATTTAATCTAAGACTGTGAATTCAAATCAAACAGAATGGTCATGAAAGCTGGATGATGCATTATGGCATATCGGACTGCATTCAAGACCCCTATAGGCATATCCTAGTATCAACTTATTTTTGGAAAGGCATGTCATTTGCCAGTGGAATTTGAACATAAAGCAATGTGGGAATTGAAGAAGTTGAATCTGGATTACAATGATATAGCCACCTCTAGATTGAGCCAACTCAATGAGAATAATTTTCATGACCCAAGCCTAGGACCTAGACGTAACATGGCGCAAGGGGAACCTGAAGGGAGCCTAAGTAAGCCTCTTAACATATCATTACACATATTTGGTCGCGGAAGCAATAAAAGAAACACAAGAGATAGTAAATAAGGATAACTAGGGGTAAGGGGAAACTTTCATATAATAAACATCAAGAGTCAAGAGAGAGTCAAAGCATATAACATTACACATGACATGTCCAAGGACACCTCTAGTACATAGATAAGAGCGGGGGCCAAGATAAGCAACTGGGCTCACCTTCATAGTCAATGTAAACATAAAAGAAATATAGTCTTAGAACATAGCATGGGATCATAAACAACATCCTCAGAATGGAGGACTCACAAACAATCTAACAATCTTGAGTGAAATTGTACTAGCCACGTGGATGGAGATGCTCAAGCGGGGCTTCGATTTCTATATGGTGATATAATGTAGGCATAGAGTTTGCATTAGTACATAGGAATGTAATAAATATGTAAGATGCAATGCAACAAGAGATAATATAATCAAATTACATAATCATACCAAGAGGTAGTATATTAGCAACATGACATGCATGAATAATGCTTGAAGTAAAACATGCTTGAAAACAATCATTCTTACATAGCTTATTAACCCAATAAGGTGGCATGCTTAGATCATCCAAATACCTTATACTAGAGGGTGAGGAATGTAGCATGAGTCATAGCCCCTTCTAGTAGGTAATGAAAGTACATGAGATAATGAATAGCACATGAGGGTAGAAGGTAGCATAAGTCATAATCCCTACATGTGATCATGGGATAATACATAGCGTTACATCGCATATGAGGGTGACTATATCACATAGTTAATAACCTCTTCATATGAGTACATTGCATAGCCTCAAATCATACACGAAGGTAAGGAATACAATATAGTTCATAACCCCTTCATGTAGATATGAGTAAGTGAGTAGCATTGATTCGTACGTGAGGGTAAGGTGTACAACATAGTTCATAACCCCTACATGCAGAAATAGGCCTTGTATTAGAGGGTAAAGCATATAACATAGTTCATAATCTCTTCTAGTAGGCACACAATTCACAAGAGCATAAACCTCTGCATAGGGACTCAATAACTCATCAACGATACTCAATAACATAACAACATAAGAGCCCAATAATTCACTTGCAATACAATAGGTGCTTTACATGATCTAATCACATATATATACATCCCTTTCATTATTATATAGTCATTCAACTTATAAGACATGCATTGGACCTTCAATTCCTCAAGAAACCATAACCGAATATTTTATCAAAAACTTGGTGAATGTGTAATGCTAGCGTAAAACCATGCAATTCAAGAGTGAAATCATGTAAGAAAATTTGTTGTAAAACCATAAATAGATACTTGCTAACACCCGCAAGCTACATACATCAAAACCCTTCATCACATCCCACAATAGATCTTTGATTCATAGCTCAAAACATGTTAAAACAATCACAATTTGATGAACCCCAACATAATGTGTAGCGATTTTCATAATAGATAAGACTCATGAGTAAATCAACTTTAAATCATGCAATTTTAGGTAAAAGAGAGCTTGGGCTCATGGGGGAAAGGAACCCATGGAAGAAACCCACATACCTTGACTTTGGAGGATCTTTGAAGGAGACTAGAAATGGAGACTTGAAGCTTGATTGTTAACCTTAGAATCTGGATGAGTTTGGGACTTGAAATTTGGAGATGAAATATTTGGCTAAGTGTTTGAGTGAGTATTTGAGAATGTCTTGGTTGATATGAGGGTGAAATAAGGCCATGTATAGGTATTTTCATGCATGGAAAGGCTTAGGCCCAAGACCCAAAATTCTTCGACCGAACTTGAAAACTGGCACCAAAATAAGGCACTGGTGCGTCGCACCAATGACGCATCACACCAATGACGTGTCGCGCCAATGACATGTCGCGCCAATGATGTGTCGCGCCAATGACGCGTCGAGCCAATGACGTGCCTACCTCACTGGAATTCGACACTTTAAAAATTAATATTTCGATTCATTTGCTCTAAAATTAGGGTTAGACCCATTTCTCACTCAATTTGACCCCTTGAACAAGAATATGAAGTCAGATTTTTGAAATAATGCACAAATTATGAGATATATGAAAATTATAATTTTGCGCATTTTCGAGGCACATTTTCGGGCACTTTTTGTGGTCGTTTCAATATCTCTCCCTTGGGAACATTTGTCCCCGAATGTCAAAGAAACGTATATGAGAGACATAAACATAACAATTTCAGCCAACATATGGATGCAACAATGCACTCAAACATCATTTCAAAAATTTCAACATAAGTGTAAAATCATATTGAACTTGTCAGCGTAAATATGAATACATGTGATGATATAGGGGTTGAAACGTAAGACTTGGAATCATAAAAGGAGTTGACGTGTTATCATAAGCTTGAATAGTGAAGGACGTACAAATATTACTTCTCCATGGCCGCTCCGGTTCCCCGAGAGACACTACTGACTAGATGATTCTTCCGAAAAAGGGCCTTGACTAACATTACATCCTTATCAATCAACCTTTCCACCCATTCATCCAATGTTCCCACCGGGAACTTCTCCTAAGACAACTTATTTCCACAAAACCCACAGTCCAAAGAGTTCTATAACATTAGAGTCGCCAGCACATCCCTTCAATCTAGAAGCATGAAAAAAGCCGGACGAACCATGTCCATATCCCTAGGCAATTTCCATTCGCATGCAACCTCACTAGTCTTCCTTAACACTCTATAGAAGACTACATAGTAAGAAAGACATACAAAGTGAATTTTGGTTAACAAGATTATAAAAGACACGAGCTAGAATTTTAAGATAATGACCTAGAAACTACAATATAAATACCCTATAATGCAAGATAGAGAATTCATTAAATCTATCAGGATCAAGTGTATCTTCCCATATATAGAACGGACGTATAAGCAAGAACTGCTAAAAATAGAACAATGTTTTAAAACACAGTTAGAATCTACAATAGAAATATAAGATTTTGTACAACAAGACCAGCCAAACAAAAGACAAACGCTATTATCATAAAAAATTACTATGGAATGGGAATTACAAAGAATCGATAGTGATATATAACAGTGTAATCAAAGTATAAGATTCCAAAGAAAAATTGTAATATAACAATTCCTCTAGGATAGTATATGAGAAATGTCAATTTTTTCGTAAAACATATAAGGTTATGAAATAGATGGCTTTTTGAAGAAAGAAAAACTAGTTATGAATAAAAAGACTAGTACAAGAGACTGAGAAAACACCTAGAAAAAACAGAGCTAACATTACAACAGCTTATAGACAACGACAAGTATTTTTATATACCTTCATTAGGATACATGGAAGCACTAAAACAATACAGAACAAATCTACTAAAAGAATTAGATACTCTTGAAAGACACATTAGGTATAGTAAAAATGTAATACAATATTACCAAAAAATAGCAAAGATACAAATCTCATTATGATAAAATAGAGCATTTAAGACATTTAGAATATTTAGATTTAAAGATACACTCTGAATAGAAGTTTAGAGTGTTAAAAGAAAATATTGTAATTAAGTGTAATTTCAACCAAGGAGAACATAGTCTACATACCGAAGATCGAAAATATAATACATTAACAGACTTAATAATTAATTCTAGTAACAAGGTCCAAGAACAAGATAAGAATATTTTATGCTTCATAGAAATAATAGAAGTGATTCAAAACAAACATACCAAAATATTAGAAAAAATAGAAAAGAATTTAGATTACAAAAAGGATAAAGGAATAGAAACTAGTAACAAGCTTAAATCATCAAATAAGACTACTTGTGAAGACACACAATTAATAAATATAAAAAACCAAGTAGAAAAAATAAGTAGTGAAGCCAAAGAAATTAAAAAGGTAATAGTAAAAATAGAAGAGATAACCCTTTCATGAACCCAGACTGTCACACCCCTCCCTGGGGTCGTGACCAGTGCCCGATAGGGACACGTAATCATCTATTAAATCGAATTTCTTTC
>JAOTQR010081002.1:0-40233 GCA_025774065.1 Solanum ossicruentum | reverse complement strand
TGAGTATGTAAGGTAGGATATACTGTATATCAAGTAACAACTCAAATGAAACTGTACACTGGTGTAACATAAGAGACAAACTTTAATTGTATTGTGGGATCATGTACTTTATGTTCTTTATATTACTTTACCTTCACTATAAAATTTTGTGCACAGCTATAAAACAAATGACCAACTGATCAGTGGTGAAACTGTACCGGGTTCATCCCTGGCTAGGTTATACTCAACCCCCCGGGCTACCCCCTATTGATAGGATCATCCCTGGCTAGGTGCTATCTTCACCCCTTGGGCTACCACCTATCAAAAGCTGTATACTTTATCTTTTAATTACCTTCGAGATGAGTCTTTTGGTGGCCATAATATTGGAGCTATAGGACCATATATGTAGCATGTGCCATGTGGATAATCACACAAGATAATATGACAATAAATAGAGTACATTACACAAATAATGAAATGCATATGAAATGGAACAACTCATGAACTTTATTTTGTGGCAGGAACTCATGTAACTTGGTGTCAAGCATGTATGCAGGTTTGAAGAAGACTATGCATGGAATCATATGAACATGTAAGTGAGTGGAGACATTGTTAATAGTTGCGTCGGAGTTGGTGAGTGCCTTGAGGAACCAAGAGTAGTGAAATTCCTCCAGAACCCCTTATTGATGCTACCGTGTAGGATTTGAGGAATGTGGTCCAACTATTGACCCATATAGTTGTTGGTCAATGTCAAAGGAAGGAAGGTCCAGTTATGGGTATGAGTGGTACAAATAGGGCAGCGGGCACAAGGATACGTGATTTTCTTAATTTGGACCCTCCATCCTTCACTGGGTCAGAACATAATGAAGACCCCTAGGACTTTATTGATCAGATTCAGCGTACCTTAGATGTTATGCACGTGAGTGGTATAGAAGTTATCGAATTGGCGACATATAGGCTAAAGGGTGTGGCTATATTGTGGTATGAAGCTTGGAAGCAATCTAAGGGTATATATGCACCTCCAACCACCTGAAAAGAATTCAAAGAGGCATTTCTTGACCACTATTTGCCATTAGAGATTCGAGAGGCCCGTGCAGATCAGTTCCAGAACCTTCAGTAGGGGAATTTGAGTGTGAGGGAGTATAGCCTCCAATTTAATTCGCTGTCTAGGTATGCTCCTAATGTAGTTGCTACAATGGCAGATAGAGTTCATTAGTATGTAGATAGATTGGATATGTATCTGGTCAGAGACTGCACTATTGCTTCCTTGAATAAAGATATGAACATAGCAAGAATGCAGTCTTTCGCACAGAAATTGGAGGATCAAAGGCAGAGGAGAAGGACACAAGAATCGAAAAGAGGGCAGGCCAAGAGGTCTAGGTCTACAGGGAAGTTTACCCTGTCTGAAGGTGAGCTTAGGCCTCAATTTTTTAGTAGACCACCTAGGACATCATCCTCCTACTCTGCAGCCAGTGCTCCACTACAATTTCAGGGGTCTCGAGGTAATCAATCTGGTCAACGTGGTGAAGGGCAAGGTTCCTATACAATGGGTTATTCGGCATTCCAACCAATGACTCCCAAGAAGCCTTGTAGGTAGTGTGGAAAAAATCATCTGTGTATATGTCATGTCGGGATAGATGTTTGTTATTAGTGCGGTGTGCCGGGGCACATAATAAAAGACTGCCGAGGAGGCATATGGGTGGTATGGCACAATCTACTGGGTCAGCTGTTTCATCATCATCATCAGTTCCTCCAGTAGGTAGGGGTCAACAAGCACCTATGGGTCACGGTAGAGGTGTTAGAGGGGCATCTAGCTATAGTGGGTTCCAGAATCACACGTATGCGCTAGGAAGTCAGCAGAATTTCAAAGCTTCATCTGATGTGGTCATAGGTACATTGTTCATCTTTTCACATTATGCATACGTATTAATTGACCTTGGTTCTACACTATCATAATCACTCCACTAGTTGCTAGAAAGCTTAAGAGAGTACCCCAAACTATTGAACAAACAATTTGAAGTGTTTACACCTACCAGTGAGACTATTATGGCTAGAAGGGTATATTATTACTATGTAGTAACTGTTTGTGATCATGACACGTTGGCTGACTTAATTGAGCTAGAAATGGTGGAATTTGATGTTATTATGGGTATGGATTGGTTAGCTTCTTATTATGCCATCGTGGATTGCCGAACTAAGACAGTGTACTTCCACTTTCCAAATGAGGCAGTTCTTGAGTGAGAAGGCAATGTTGGGGCACCAAAGAGGAAGTTCATCTCTTACTTTAAGGCTAGAAAAATGATATCTAAGGGGTATATATGTCATTTAGTTAGAGTATGGGATATGGAGGCAGAATCTCCAACTCTTCAGTCAATTCCAATAGTGAATGAATTTGTCGATGTGTTTCCTGAAGAACTTCTAGGTTTACCTCCTGAACAAGAAATAGATTTAGGTATTAACTTCCAAGCACTCAACCTATTTCTATCCCTCCGTATAGAATAGCCCCGGCAAAATTGCGTGAATTAAAAGAGCAGTTAAAAGACTTATTGGAGAAGGGTTTCATAAGACCTAGTGTGTTCCCCTGGGGTGCACCAGTGTTATTTGTGAGCACAAAGGACGACACCTTGAGAATGTGTATCGATTATCGATAATTGAATAAGGTGACAATTAAGAATAAATATCCTCTCCCCAGGATTGATGATTTATCAGACCAGTTACAAGGTGCCAAATGCTTTTCAAAGATTGATTTGAGATTAGGTCTTCACCAAGTAAGGGTGAAGGAATAGGATATACCCAAAACAGCTTTCAGAACACGCTATGGTCATTTTGAATTTCTTGTTATATCATTTGGGCTAAGGAATGCACCAGCTATTTTTATGGATCTGATGAACAAGGTATTCAAGCCATTCTTGGATAGATGACATTTTGGTATATTCAAGATTAGAAGAGGACCACACAGATCACTTGTGACAGGTGTTACAGGTTCTTCGTGATTGACAATTGTATGCCAAGTTTTCTAATGCCAACTAACAAAACAAAGTAAGTCTAATAGAATACAAAAACTACTTTTATCCTAATCGACCTTCATGACTACAACCTGCACAGAAAGTTAGTCTAGTTCGGCAATATATAATACATAATAAAGATGGTATTTCACCATATCACAATCTCAAAATATAAACTACAAGTGATAGCACAATCAATCTCAAAGTAACATCATACTATGCAATAATATGTAAGGATGAAACACAATGCTTATGCAATAATCGTCACCAAAGACCTTAACATCATAACATTACAGAAAAGTATCTCAACATCACATCATCGCTGGCAAAGACCTCGGTATCATAATATCATCATAATTTCACCGAAAAATACGTCGATGTCACAATATCATAGTAAAGATCATAAATTCATTGATAAAAACCTTGGTATCACAATATCACAAGTGAATATTTCAACATCATTATTTCACCAGAAAGACCTCGGCATCATATCTCGGCCGGTAAAGACCTCGACCCTAATTGTTATCATGTTACTCATTTCAATATCCAGAATCTATGTAAATATGCATGACATGGAATGAATGCATATGAGATGAATTTGACAAACAGATCCACTCATAATCACCAACTACAACACTATTTCACAAAAACATAGAATTCTAATCACTTAACCATATTTTTCAATATAAGTAACACAACAACTCAGATTCATATTTTTAATCACCACTTTACCTATAATATTTAGTATTTCATTTATCATATGTAGGAGAAAGGAATATTTTAGAATTCTATGAGAATTACAAAGTTTTGAAAGTCCACTTGCCTTATTCATATTACAATCAATTAAAGACTTGAGCCATTTCCTTTTGAATGGAATCCATAGCACCACGATCTAGTCAAATAAATTATCATTATAAGATATCAAAACTCATAATACCCATATTACTATATGTCTAGCCTAGACCCAAGGATCAACCAATTTCATTATTAATTTCAAAAATTTCAAGTCTAAAATTTCATCTTAAATCCTTCAAATAATATAATTCTAATGATATTTATATAACAAAATATATTAATATGTAATTACCTATACTAGTATATCAAATCTTTAGTTATCAGAAGGTTTTATAAATAAGGGTAAATGGTTAATTAGCTCATACGCAAACATCCTATTCATTAGTATAAAAACTCTCTAAAAAGGAAATGCGAGGAAAAGAATATAAAATTTCTTTGAAACTTTGAAGTAGTTGTTAGTGGAAAACTTTTGAACATTGGTGAGATGGGAGTACACGTGTACTATGGGAAAGAAAATGCAAATACATGTATTAACAGAGAAAGACATGAATTTTTATCAACTAACAGTGCAATTCACGTGGCTTGTGTTATACATTTATGACTTTATACATCCACTGACAAACAACAAAACCCAAACCTTACATAGTTAATTTTTCTTAACAATTAACTAAAGGAATAAAACATGACTAACAAATACGAAAATTCAAGAAGTGATTACAGATTATAGCTTACCTGATATACTCTTAGCTCTCTTAATTTTTTTGCTTACAACAATTAAGAAGAATGCCCAAATTTGTAGTGTTATATATGGCTCATGAATGAGCCAAGAGCCAAAGAATTATGTATTAAAAAACTATAAGTGGAGATAGCATAAGAGGATTGTCATCAATCAGCACTAACAAAATAATAAAATGTTAGTGGATAAACTATTTAATTGACAACCATTAGTACAACCCACTAAAACCACTAAAATATTTTAATTTTAAAAAAATCGACAATTAGGTCAATACAGAAAGCTAACTCAAAGGGCTTTCATTGGACATGTTGTGGGTCATCCAGTTCCATCTATGCTAAAAGGTATACTCATTTAAAGTTGACCCTTATATAAACCAACGCCCAAAAATCAATTCATAGGGAAGTCTTGAACTTGTCTATGTACTAGAATTATCCCAAGACCCTAATACACTCCTCACCTAAACAACTGAGGCTTGAAACATGGATACATAAGGGTATAGAGTTACTTGGTGTCACATGACATGCCTAGGATTATTCATTGTATGGTTTCCCATGGAAAGTGGACCACACCTTGTCAAGGGGGTGACATACACCAATCACCTTGTCGAGGGGTTGACATGCCTCGATCACCTTACCAGGGGGTGACATGCCTTGGATTCCAAGTAGTAGCATACTGGTGCATGTCAGTGAAGGTCTCTTCCCACACATGTATTATGTATAATACAAGTTGAATGTTTTACAAGTATGTTTTATTAGAAGCATTGATCATGCATGCCATGTTGAGATTATATATCTATTGCCCATGATGATGAATTTTAAATATATTTGCTTATGTCTATGTTGCATTGCAAGCCTCATACTTAGTACTTTCAAATGTACTAATGCATACTCTATGCCTACATGATATCTCCATGTATAAACCATAACTTTATTGATCATCCTCCTCCACGTGGCTAATTTGGTTCTCATAGAGACCTTTGCTAAGTCCTCGGTTCCAAGGACAATATTTATTTATTCCATGTTATGTCAAGACTCATTCTTATGTTCAATACTTAATACTATGAGGGTGATCTCGGGAAGTGTCTTGGCCCTCGCTCCAATCTAAGTTAGAGGCATTGTTGGATACTATGATGTGTTTATGCTATGAACTTGACTCTTTTACGCTTTTGTTATTAACAAGAACTTCCCTTAGTCTTGCTTCCTTTTTTATTATGTCGCTTGTTGTTGTTTATTCTCTTCCGCGACTAAGGATGTGTGAATGATATGTTAAGAGGCTTGTTTGGGTTCCTTTCTTGTTCCCCATTCACCGTGTCACGTCTACGTCCTAGGCTTGGGTCTTGACGAACTTGATATCAGAGGACTAGCACATCAGCTAGATTCTTATTCATGGTTGTGAAGCGCGCCACAACTACGTATAGGATGCTATGACGAGTTTAGAAAATGATTCACATCTTCATGGTCTATATCGTTCTTTAGGTGTGAATGTAAGGCTTTTCCCCTAACAAATGGACTTTGTTCTTCTAGATCATGCTGATACTAAGGGGAAGACTAAGGAGAGTCTGTACTTCCCAGGATCAACCTGCCCCTACCGCTCCTCAACTTCCTCAAGATAGAGGGGAAGCCTATGGTGAGTTTAGGGATGCCATCACAATGTTGGCCCATGCTGTGACAAACCAAATAAACTGAAGGGCCTAAGCCCCTTATGCTCCAACTCCATCCTCAAGGGTGAATGATTTCATAAGAATGAATTCACTGGAGTTTCATGGGTCCAAGGCGGATGAGGATTTCCAAGAGTTCATTGATAAGTTGTATAAGGTGCTATCTATCATGAGAGTTAATTCAGAGGAGAAAGTGGAGTTAGCAGCCTACCAACTCAAAGGTTTAGCCCCAAGTTTGTTCAGCCAATGGAAATTAGAGAGGAGAGATGATGATGTTATTCCTTGGGAGGTGTTCAAAGCTACCTTCCTCAACCGATATTTCCTATCTATCTAAGAGAGGCTAAGATGATGGTGTTTATGAACCTTAAATAAGGTTCCATGAGTGTGAGGGAGTATGCCCTCATGTTCAACAAGCTTTCCATGTATGCTTCATATTTAGTGGCCGACCCTAGAGCTGGAATGAACAAATTTGTGTCGGGGGTGTCCGACTTGGTTAATGAAGATTGTAAGACCTCTATGCTAGTGAGTGATATGGATTTGTCTCAGCTCATGACATATGTCGAGCAACCAGAGGGAGAAAATCTTAGAAAAAGAAAAAGTGGTGAGTCCAAGAGGGCTCAATTTGGAGGTAGTTTCCAAGGTCCTAAGGGTGGTCGATTTCCTCAAGGCCGCAAGTTCCAAGGCCAAGGGTCTTCCAATGCTCTTAAAAAGAGACTTGTTAATGACATCCCAAGATTCCAATGTGTTAATGGTGGAGTGTCTCATCCTATGACAATGATGTGGTCGAAACCATAGTGTCCCATGTTTGAGAAACTCTAATGCTTGCTACAGTTGTTGTGAAGTGGGTCACAAGGTTGTTGATTGTCTCCATGCTCAAAACAAAGTTAGTGATGCTTTTTCTCAAGGTGAAGGTGCTAATAAGGGTCTAAGGGCAAAGGGAGGCCAACAAATGGGTGCTATAAGGCAAAATAGGTTTTATGTGTCACGACCAAAGCCTAGGGCCTACACATGACATGGCGAGTGGAGAACCCGAATGAACTCCAAACAAGCTTCTTAACTTGTCATTATATATAATTAGCCACGGAAGCATATAAGAGACATAAAATAGTAAGAATAGGGGCAAAGGGTTAAGGGAAGAGCTTGCATAACATCATAATAAAGAAACAAGAGTCAAAGATAATATTAGATACATAATATGTCTAACAAACACCTCTAACACATAGATAAGAGCGGGGGACAAGACAAAGCAACCTGGCTCACCCTCATAGTCAAAATAGAACATAAATAAGAATTTCTCAATGCATAACAAGAGAAAATAAACTAAGGTCCCCTAAATGGAGGACTCACCAACTAGCTTGTGTGTCAACGAACTAGCCACATGAAGGAGGATGATCAACTTGGGTTCCAATTTCTACATCGTTATATCATGTAGGCAAGAGTATGCATTAGTACATTTGAATGTACTAAGTATGTAGGATGAAATGGAACAAAATATAGGCATCATACTCAAAATGCATAGCAATAGGCAATAGACAACATATAACAATATGGCATGTATGTACAATACTAAAGTAAAACATGCTTAAATAACTCATACTCATATAAGATATCATATTTGCTGAATACCCAGAGCTAGATTTCCCAAATACAAACACCTTGGAAGTTTAGTAATGATGCCACCCCATCACTTAGGTAGTAAAGTACTAACCCTTCACTCGATTGGTGATGATGTCGCCCCATCACCTAGGTGTATTAGTACAAACCCTTCACTCAGTTGATGAGTTCAAACCCCCATCTTGGTTAGTGATGATGTCGTCTCATCACTAGGTGGAGAAGTACAAACCCTTCACTCGACTGATGAGTATAAACCTCCTTCTCAATTATACAGGTTCCTAGATCCCTCGGATTTGGCATGGTCTAAGGAAACACTTTATATAGAATTTATCATATAAATAAGCTCATGTAATCATCATAATATCAATCATATCATATCTCATGCTTTTGACCCTCAATTCCTCAAGAAATCATAACTGGACATTTTAACAAACACTTAGAGGGTGTGAAATGGTAGTATAAAATCACACAATTTAGAGATAAAATAATGCAAGAAATTCCCAAGTAAGACCATCAATCAACACCTTGCAACAACCTAAAGCAATATACATTAAAATCCCTCATCAAATCTTACATTAGATCCAAGATTTATAGCTCAAAACATAGCAAAAGAGTCACAACTTTGCCCAGCATTAAGATAGTTCTTATGCATGTTCATAATAGTAAACCACTTTGTAAAATCAAATTTGAATAATGGAAATTGACTAAAAAGGAGATTAGGGCACCATAGGTGAAGGGACCTATTGGTTAAAACCTACAAACCTTAGCTTTGAAGAAGCTCTTGATGAAGATTGAAAATGGAGGCTTGAAGATTGAAGGAAATCCTTAGTTTCGGATGAGGGTTTTGATACTTGAATTTTGGAGTCAAAATATGGCAAACTGTTTGAATGACTATTGGAAAATGTTTTGGGCAATATAAGGGTAAAATTTGGCTAAGTACAGATAAAAGAACGTTTGGTAATACTCTAATACTAAGAAAATTTTGGGCAAAATAAAACAAATAGTCACAAAAAATATACAGTGCGTATCGCGCAAGCAGTGCGCACAACTCTCTGGAATTTGCATTTTCTCAATTCATAGTTGCTAATATTTCGCTCTTAAATTAGGGTTAGACCATTTCACCTAATTTTGACCCTATGAAAAAGAATATGATGTCATACTTTTGATATCGCGGATGGATTTTTAGATATATGGAAAATAAAATTCTGAGCATTTTGAGGCACATTTTTGGGAACTTTTTGGGGTCGTTTCAATATCTTCCCCCTGAAAAGACTCATCCACGAATGTAAAAGAGACGTACAAGACAAGAGTGATCATAAACGAATCTTCCCTAACAAGAGTGCATATTATATTTAAAACACCATTTTCAAAATCTCCACATAAGTGTAAAATCATCATAAGTTTGCCAACTTAAACAACAATGCAGATGAAGGATATAGGGGATGAAATATGAGATTTCAATTCACATAGGGGTCTTAGAATTTTTACCTTAAGCTTGAGTGGACTGGAAAAGATATGGATACCACTTTACCATGTCCACTTCGGCCTCCCATGTAGCACTTAAGACTTGTTGGTTCCTCTAAAGGACCTTAACGGATGCCACCTCCTTGTTCCTCAATCTCTTCACTTGCCAATCCACAATCCAAACCGGAACCTCCTCATAGGTCATTTTATCCTCAATAGCACCCACAATATTAAGAGGCACAATAGCAGTAGGATCACTAACACATTTTCTCAATGTAGAGACATGGAACACCAGGTGAACCAAATTCATTTCACTAGGAAACTTCAACTCATAAGTTACCTTGCCAACCCTCCTTAGCACCTCATAAGCTCAAACTTACCTTGAAGTCAACTTTCCTTTTTTACCAAAACGCACCACACCTTTCATTGGAGACACCTTCAAATAGACCAAACAATCTACTTGGAATTCTAGATCTCTTCTTCTTACATCAGCATAGTATTTTTAATGACTTTGAGTTGTCCCTAACCTTTCCCTAATCATCCTAACCTTCCCTAGAGCCTCCACAACAAGGTCCTACCCCAATAAATCCATCTCTCCAACCTAAACACAACCTACCAGTTTTCTACGATGTCTCCCATAAAAGAGCCTCAAAAGGAGCCATACCGATGCTAGAGTGATAGTTATTGTTATAGGAAAACTCAATCAATGGAAGGTGATCATGCCAACTACCTTTAAGCTCCAAGGCATAAGCCTTAAGCATATCCTAAAGTGTTTGAATTGTTCTTTCGTATTGGCCATCCATTTGATGGTGAAAGGTTGTACTAAAGTGGATTTTTGTACCAAGACCCCTATGAAAAGTCCTCTAAGAGTGTGAAGTGAATTGTGCACCATGATCCGATATGATGGATTAAGGAACCCTATGTAAACTGACTAATTCATGGATGTACAACCTTGCATACTCTTCAACCCCATATGTAGTCTTTACCAGTAGAAAACGATTTGATTTCGTCATCCTATCAACCACCACCCATAAGGAATCAAAACCTTTTCTAGTTTTGGGCAACCCAACCGCAACAATCCATATTAATTACTTCCCACATCCATGTAGGAATCTCTATGTCTTATGTTAGGCCACCCGACCTTTGATGTTAGGCTTTGACTTGTAGATAACTATGGCAATCAGAAACAAATTTGGCAATGTCTTTCTTCATGATTCCCCACCAATACACATCCCTCAAGTCCTTATACATTTTTCTGGAACTGGGGTGGATAGAGTAAGAAGAATTATGGGCCTCATCAATGATTACTCCCTCAAACCATCAACACAAGGCACACACAACCTACCTTGTTATCTAAGGGAACTATCTCCCCATTGGGAGAGAACCTCCACTTTTCACTCTTTACTAAGGCCTTCAATTCAAGTAAGGATGAGTCTAGATCTTGTTTTGTTACTACCTCATCAACCAAAGAAGATTTGGAACCATCAGTAACAACCATACCATCGCCCACTTCTTCCAACCTAACCGCCAATCTAACTAATTGATGCACCTCCCTAGCCATCTCCCTAACTCCACCATCAACATGACCTAGGTTACCCATAGACACCCGACTCAAAGCATATACCATAACACTTGCCTTACTTGGATTGCAATGCACACTTATGTCATAGTTCTTAAGAAGTTCTATTCGCCTTCTTTGTCTCAAGTTGAGATCCTTTTGAGTGAAGACATATTGGAAGCTCTTATAATCGGTGAAGACATCAACATGCACCCCATCCAAATAATGATGCCAAATCTTTAATGCAAATACCAAGATGGCCAATTCAAGATCATGGGTAGGGTAGTTCTTTTGATGCGCTTTGAGTTTCCTAGAAGTATAGGATATGACCTTAACATTTTACATTAGCACACAACCCAAACCAACTCTAGATGCATCACAATACACAACAAAACCCTCAAGCCCATTTTGTAGTGATAATATAGGACCAGACAGAATTTTATCCTTCAATTTTTTGAAGCTTCTGTCACATTCATCGGTGCACACAAATTTAACCTTCTTTTGAGTCGATTTTTGTCATAGAGGAAGCAATGGAGGAGAACTCATTCACAAACATTCTATTGTAGCCCGTAAGGCCCAAGAAACATATAATATCCGACGGGGTCAATGGTCTAGGCCAATTTCTAATCACCTCGGTCTTATTAGGGTCCAACTAAATACCATCCCCCGACACCACATAACCCAAGAATGCAACCATCTTCGACCAAAATTCACACTTTTCATATTTAGCATACAGTCTTTCCTCCCTCAATCTTTGCAACACTACCCTCAGATGACCCACATGCTCCTCCCTACTATGTGAATATATCAAAATATCATCAATGAAGACCACAAAAAAGGAATAAAAGAAGGGTTTGAAGACCCTATTCATTAGATCCATGAAGATGACTATTGCATTAGTCAACCCAAAGGACATCCCCATAAATTCATAATGCCCATATCTAGTCCAAAAAGCTATCTTGGGAATATCACACTCCCTCACCATCACTTGATGGTACCTGGACTGAAGAACAATCTTAGAGAAAAAGCTAGCCCCTTGCAATCAGTCAAATAGGTCATCAATTCTTGGAAGAGGATATCAATTCCTTATAGTGACCCAATTGAGTTGCCGGTAGTCAATGCACATTCTAAGTGACCCATCCTTCTTCTTTACAAACAACACCGGTGCACCTCAAGGTGATTGGCTAGGACTAATAAATCCTTTTGTCCAAAAAATATTTCAACTGCTCCTTTAAATCCTTCAACTCCGCAAGGGCCATATGGTAAGGGGGAATGGAGATAGTTTGAGTATCAGGAAGGAGATCTATGCCAAAATCTATCTCCCTTTTGGGAGGGACACTGGAAAGGTAATTTAGGAAGACATCAAGAAATTATTTACAACCAGAACCAACTCAATGGGAGGGACTTTGGACTACACATCTTTAACCCTCACAAGATGATACAAACACCCCCTAGAAATGAACTTATGGGCTTTAATGCAATAGAAGAACTTAGCCGTTACCACCGCATCATGACTTTCGTACTTAAGGACGTGTTCGTTTGGGAATTGAAACTTGACCCTACGGGCTCTACAATCAATAGAAGCATAGTATGCATGCAACCAATCCATCAGAAGAATAACATTAAAATCAACCATATCAAATTCAACAAGATCACATGGTATGATTTTATGCGAGATGCAAAGAAGATAATTTCTATATGCTTTCCTGGCAATAATAGATGCACTAATAGGAGTACACACCTAATAAGACTCATGCAACAACTTAGACTCAATATGGAACTTTTTAGCAACAAAAAGGGTAACAAAGGAGAGGGTGGAACCTAGATCAATCAAGCATAGACATCAATGTCAAAGATTTTCAACATACTGGTAGCAACATCGGGGACCTCATCAACTCCTTACCCTCCATGTAGAGTATAAAATAGATTGCGCCTTGGTGCACTACTTTGAGGAACACCTCTGCCCAATGGAATCGCATTTACACCCCAAAGTTTGCCATAGTTTTTGGACAATCTATCTTCTTGTGACCAAGATCCCTACAACCAAAGAATGCATTAGGATCATTCAAACATAGGCCATTACGACTCTTCCCATATCTAGGGCATACATCAATGGGAGCCAACCCACCAACACCTTGAGGCCTAGGGTACTCATTGGCAAAACCCCTATTAGTGGCATGAGAAGGCCCTTGGCCTTGATTAAACTTAGCACCCTTTTGGAACTTACCCTCAAAACAGGCCCTCTTGGCCTCATGGCCCCTCCTCTTCCTCAACTTTTCCTCTTCTATTTTCTAGGCATGTATTATTAACCGAGACAAGTCCATATCACCAGTTAGTAAGGCGGACCGACATTCTTCACTCAGTAAGTCGGAGACCCCCATCACAAATTTATTCATCCTAGATATAGGATTGGCTACCAAATGAGGAGCATACTTTCAAAGTTGATTTAACTTAATGAAATTCTCCCTTACACTCATATCACCTTATTTCAAGTTTATAAACTCTACCAACTTTGCTTCCCTAAATTAAGAGGGAAAAAATGATTAAGGAAATCCAATTTAAACTCCTCCCTAAATATCACATAACCATTTACTTTCTCCCCCTTCCATTGATCATACAAAATTTGGGCTACCTTTTTGAGTTGGGATGCCACCAACTCCACCTTTTCATTCGACCCAATACCCATGATATTCAAGATTTTGTAGAACTCATAAATAAACTCTTGTGGATCTTCATCCACTTTTGACCCATAGAAAATCAGAGGATTCATCCTTATGAAGTCCCTTACCCTAGCTCCTGGGGTAGTGGTATTAGGGTTTTGGGCCACTTGATTGACTTGGTTGTCCACCACTTAGGCAAGCTTGGTGAGAGCATCGTGGTGCTCACAATTGGTAGGTTGCTCCTTGGGATTTGGACCCATCTTCATCTAGTGTTTGGAATGATCTAGCATAGCAAAGAACAATAATTGAGGGGGGGGTGGGACTTACCACAACTCTACAACACGACTTAGAACATGAACAAGGGAAAAATTTCCTAAAATGCCTTGTAGCCTCCTATTCATAGTCATGATGCGCTTCACAACCATAAATAGCACTCTAATCGGTGCAGTATTTTGGACTTCGAGGATCTATTAAACTAGATCTCTGATACCAAGTTTGTCATGACCCAGGCCTAGGGCCTAGACGTGACACGACGAATGGGGAAACCAAAGGCACCCCAACAAGCCTCTTAGCTTGTCATTACACATCATTTCTCACAAAAGCATATAAGAGACATAATAGAGTAAGAATAAGGGGAAAAGGGCTAAGGAGAGAGCTTGTATAATATCATAATCAAGAGACAAGAGTTAAAGCTCATATCATAGATAATAATATGTCTAACAAACACCTCAAATATGTAGATAAGAGCAGGGGCCAAAAGAAAGCATCCAAGCTCACCCTTATAGTCAAAATATAACATAAAGAAGAATATCTTAATACATAATAAGAGAACATAGATTAAGGTCCTCGAAATGGAGGACTCACCAACTAGCTTGAGTATCACCGAACTAGTCAGGTGGAGGAGGATAATCAACTTAGGTTCCGGTTCCTACATGGTGATATCATGTATGCAAGAGTATGTGCTAGTAGATTTGAATGTACTAAGTATGCAGGATGCAATGCAACAATAGATAGGTATCATAATCGAATTGCATAAAAATAGGCAATAGACAACATATGACAATATAGCATGTATGCTCAATGCTAAAGTAAAACATGCTTAAATAACTCATGCTCATATAAGATATCATATGTGTAGAATAGACCAAGCTAGATTTATAAAGTACAACCACTTGGTAGGTTAGTTATGATGCTGCCCCATCACTTAAGTGGTGAAGTACTAACCCTTCACTCGGTTGGTGATGATGCCGCCCCATCACCTAGGTGGAGAAGTACAAAAGCTTCACTCAGTTGATAAGTACAAACCCTCATCTCGAATAGTGATGATGTCTCCCCATCACTAAATGGAGAAGTACAAGCCCTTCACTCGATTGATGAGTACACAACCCCATCTCGATTATTCGGGTTCCTAGACCCCCCGATTGGGCGTGGTCTAATGCAACACTTTATATAAGATTTATTATATATAGAAGTTCATTTTATCAACATAACATTAATCATATCATATCTCATGCTTTGGACTTTCAATTTGTCAAGAAACTATAACCAGACATTTTGACAAATACTTAGAGGGTGTGAAATGGTAGTATAAAACTATGCAATTTAGAGATGAAAAATGCAAGAATTCCTATGTAAAACCATCAAATCATACATAAGATCCAAGATTTATAGCTCAAAACATAGCAAAATAGTCATAATTTTACCCAGTTTTAACACAGTTCATAAGCATAATCAAATAGTAAACCTATTTGTAAAATCAACTTTGAATCATGAAAATTGAGTAAAATGGAGATTAGGGCACCATGGCTGAAATGACCCAATGTATAAAACCTATATAAATTAGCTTTGAAGAAGCTCTTGATGAAGATTGGAAATGGAGACGTAACGCTTGAAGGAAATCCTTAGTTTTGGATGAGGGTTTTGAGACTTGAATTTGATTGAAAATATGGTTAAGTGTTTGAGTGAGTATTGGGGAATGTTTTGGGTGATATGAGGGTGAAATTTGGCTTAGTATAGATAAAAACATGTATGGTAACACTTGGGCCCAACATTTAGAAAATTTTGGAATAAGTAAAAAACAGTCACCAAATATATGCTGTGCACATCGCGGAAGTGGCATGTACAACTTTGTGAAATTTGCATTTTCAAAATTCATAATTGGTAATCTTTTGCTCTTAAATTTATGATAGACCCCTTCCACCTGATTTTCACCCCCTGAACAAGAATATGAAGTCGAATTTTTGATATTGCGCATGAATTTTGAGATATATTGAAATTATAATTTCAGGCATTTTGAGGGAGATTTTGAGCACTTTTTGGGATCCTTTCCCTATGCTCTACAAGGAAGACATGGGGTGGATGAAGTGCCCGATGTCATTACCAGTATGCTAAAGGTTTTTGATTACAATGTATATGCGTTGATAGATCCAGGTGCCACTCTT
This sequence comes from Solanum ossicruentum, assembly GCA_025774065.1. NCBI lineage: Eukaryota > Viridiplantae > Streptophyta > Magnoliopsida > Solanales > Solanaceae > Solanum > Solanum ossicruentum. The sequence continues at coordinate 24,324 of JAOTQR010081002.1, read as the reverse complement.
TCTTTCATTACTCCTTTTGTTACCAAAAAGCTTATTGTGAGTCACGAATTGTTATGTGAACCTTATGAAGTGTCTACCCTTGTTAATGAGTTCATTATTGCTAAAAGAGTCTATAGAAATTGTACTGTGTTCATATTACATATGGTCTTGCCTTATGATTTTATTTAATTAAATATGGTGGATTTTGATATCATCGTTGGGATAGATTAGCTACATGCATATTATACTTCCATTGACTATAGAACCCGCAAGGTTACATTCCAATTCCCTAATGAGCCAGTCATTGAGTGGGAAAGTCGTGGTGTTGTGGTCAAGGTTAGATTCATTTCTATTCTTAAAGCCTAAAAATTGATTTCTAAGGGTTTCCTTTATCATCTTGTGAGGATTAGATATGTTAAGTCCAAAGTCCTTCCTATTGAGTCAGTTCTGGTAGTCAATGAGTTTCTTCATGTCTTCCCCTAATGAGCTTCTCTGTGTTCCTCCCGAAAGGGAAATAGATTTTGGTATAGACTTCCTTCCCAACACACAGCCCATTAACATTCCCCCTTGTTGTATGGCCCCGGCGTAATTGAAGAAGTTGAAGGATCAATTGAGGGATTTTAGAGAAAGGTTTCATAAGTCCTAGCTAGTCATCTTGGGGTATAACAGTGTTGTTTGTAAAGAAGAAGGATGGTTCCCTTAGAATGTGCATTGGTTACCGACAACTTAATATGGTTACCCTAAAGAACATGTACCTTGTACTAAGGATTGATTACATTTTTTATCAACTACAAGGGGCGAGTCACTTTTCCAAGATTGATATTCGACCTGGATATGACCAACTGAAGGTGAGAGTGTGTGATATTCCCAAGAATGCTTTTTGGAATAGGTGTGGGCACTTTGAATTTGTGGCTATACCTTTTGGGTTAACAAATGCACTAACTATATTTATGGATCTCATGAATAGGGTCTTTAAACCTTACCTTGATATATTTGTTGTTGTCTTTTTGATGATATATTGATTTATTCTTAGAGTGTGGAACAATATATGAATCATTTAAGGGTGGTGCTGCAAATCTTAAGGGATGAGATGTTTTTTGCTAAATATGAAAAATGTAAATTATCGTTGAAAGATGTTTCTTTTCTAGGGAATATGGTGTCGGGTGATGGCTTTAAGGTGGATCCTAAGAAGATGGAGGTGATAAGGAATTAGACTAGACCCTTGACTCTGTTAAATACTATGAGTTTCTTAGGTTTGGAAGGTTACTACCGGAGGTTTGTGAATGGTATCTTTTCTATTACTTCCCCTATGACTAAGTTGACCCAAAAGAAAGAAAAATTTGTGTGGAACGATGAATGTGAAAAGATTTTCTAAACTTTGAAAGTTAAGCTTGTCTCTGCTGCTATCTTGGCTCTATCGGAAGGGTTAGAAGGGTGTGTGCTTTATTGTGATACCTCAAGAATTAATTTGGGGTGTGTTTTTGAAACTCCCCACACTTGCCAAGGAATGGCACCCTAATCATAATTCTCTTATATCTTAAATCGGGGAAATTTAAACACCCCTCCATGTACCTCGAAAAGACCCTATGATCCATTTTTTTCAATATCTCAAATCTGTGCAGAATTTTGCAAATCTGACTTCATATTCTTGTTCATAAGGCAACATTGAATGAGAAAATGAGTACCTACAAGGTATACTTTGGCCGTGCCAAGAAAAAATATTTTGATGAGACTTCGCAAAAATGGTAGCTGTCCACGATGGTCCGTAATGCGGACTTGACGCGGACTAGTACAAAAATTTTCAAAAGTTGTTTTTTTTACTCTATGGCAATTGGGTAATAACTCTATACCTATATACACGAAAATCCCTCACTGTTTTGGCGTTTTGAGCTCTAAAAATCGACCAAAAACCTATCAAAATCCTCTCTAATTTTCATCAAATTTTCCATTCATTTTCAAGGTTATCAAGAAGTTTAATTGGAATTCAAGGAAACCAACTCACGCCCCAAGTCCTCCTCAAGATTCAAGTGTCCTAATCTCTTTCCAGATGTAAGGATTTTATTCAATCTTCAAGTTTCCATTTCAAATCGTCTTCAAGAAACTGTGTAAAGCCAAGGTATATGGGTTTCTATCATGGGTTCTTGTCACCCATTATGCTCAAGCTTCCTTTTACTTAAATTTATATGATTTAAAGTAGATTTAATCATGGATCCTAACTATAATAAATTTCACTGCAAACTATTTTTGGTTTCATGAAAGTCTGGTTGTTTTAGTAAGTTTTAAGCTATGGATCTAAGATTTATTTTGAGAGTTTATGAAGGGTTTTGATGTATATTGCTTGTGGGTGTTACTATGTACTGATTCATGGATTTTCATTGGGTTTACTTGCATGATTTTACTCTTGAATCACATGGTTTTACGCTAGCACTACACACCCTCTAAGTGCTTGATAAAATGCCTTTTCAAGGATTCCTTAATTTATGATGATCTATTGGTTGAGATATGAATTTAGTAACTCCATGATGATTATGAGCTTTCTAAAGAAGTGTTTACATCATTGAAATGTTGATGATGTTGTAAACTCGTGTTTAAGACCTTTCTTAAAGATTTCACCTCTTATGAGCCCCTTTAATATTGATGTTGATGCAAGGGTAATGATGATGATTAACTATTCTTATTATTGAAGTTAGGCCAAAAAGGGACGAGCTCCCGTAAGGAAGGTGAAACGACCCCAAAAAGTGCCCGAAAATGTACCTTGGAATGCCCAAAATTTTAAATTCCATATATCTCAAAATCCATGCACGTTATCAAAAATCCAACTTCATATTCTTGTTCAGGGGGTCAAAACTATTTGGAAAAGGGTCTAACCTCGATTTAAGAGGAAACGAATAGCCATTTCAATTTTCTAAAAAATCGCTTATCTAGTGTCTGTCCGCGATGGTAACGCGATGCACCTCCATCGTGGACATGTGTAAATTCAGTCTCCACAATAGGCCCATGATGAGAACCTGTATAGTTTCTGCCCAGTTATTTTTCTGTGCGGTCCAAGACTTTTTGGTCTTGGGCCTAAGTGTTTCCAAATATGTTTTTACCTATACTTAGCCATATTTCACCCTCATATCATCAAAAACATTTCCCAATATACCCTCAGACACTTTGCTATATTCTTTACTCCTAAATTCAAGTCTCAAGACACCATCCGGAACTAAGATTTTCCTTCAAGCTTCAAGCGTCCATTTTCAATCTTCTTGAAACCTAAGGTATGTAGGTTTTAGCCATTGGATCCTTCTATCCATGGTTACCTAATCTCCTTTTTACTGAATTTGCATGATTTAAAGTTGATTTTACAATTGGGTTTACTAGTAAGAACATGTCTATGAACTATGTTAAAGCTATGTAAAGTTGTGATAGTTTTGCTATGTTTTGAGCTACAAATCATTGATATATTGTAAGATTTGATGAGGGGTATTGACGTATATTGCTTGAGGGTGTTGCAAAGTGTTTTCTGATGGTTTTTTAATGGATATCCCTATATAATTTCATCTCTAAATTGCATGGTATTGTACCCCCATTACACACCCTCGAAGTGGTTGATAAAATGTCTAGATGTGGTTTCTTGAGAAATTGAAGGTCCAAAGCATGAGATATCATATGATTGATGTTATGATGATGAAATAAGCATATGTATATGATATAATCTATATAATGTGTTGCATTAGAGCATGCCCAATCTGAGGGGACTAAGAGTACATATAACCTAGATGGGGGTTGGTGCTCATCAACGTAGTAAGGGGTTTGTACGTCACCACCAGGGTGATAGAGTGGCATCATCATCAACCTAGATGAGGGTCTGTATTCATCAACCTAGTGAGGGGTTTGTACCTCACCATCTAAGTAGTAAGGTTGCATCATGTCTAACCTAGTAAGGGTTTGTACCTCACTACCTAAGTGATGGGGAGACATCATCACTAACCTACTAAGGCTTTTGTACCTTGAAAAGCTAGCTTGGTCTTTTCTACACATATGATATCCCGTATGAGCATGAATTACTTAAGCATGTTTTACTTATGCATTGGTCATGCATGCCATATTGTTATATTATGCCTATTGTCTATTGTTATGCATTTTGATTATGACATCCATCTCTTGTTGTGTTCCATCTTACATACTTAGCACATTCAAGTGCACTAACACGTACTCTTTCCTACATGTTATCACTATGTAGGAACCAAAGTCCAAGTTGATCATCATCCTCCTCCAAGTGGCTAGTTCAGTACCACTCAAGCTAGTTGGTGAGTCCTTCACTCTGGAGAACATAGTCTATACTTCCTTTATTATATATTGAGACATTATTCTTTATTTTCTATTTGGACAATGAGGATGAGCCCGGTTGCTTTGTCTTGGCCCCCGCTCTTATATATGTATTAGAGGTGTTAGTTGGGCATGCTTTATATCTATGATATGAGCTTGAATCTTTGTCTCTTGGTTATGATGCTATGTAGGCTTTCCCCTTAGTCCCTCTTCGCACTATTCTCACTCTTTATGGTTTTTATATTCCTTCGCGACCAATGATGTTTAATGATAAGCTAAGATGTTTGTTTGGGGTTCCTTCGGATTCCCCATTCGTCGTTTCACGTCTACGTCCTAGGCTTGGGTCGTGACAGAAGGCCACTTAATTCGAAAAGTGACGGTCTCCTGTAAGGAAGGCCACTTAATCCGAAAAGGTACGGGCTCTCATAAGGAAGGTCACTTAATCCAATAAGGGACGGGCTCCTGTAAAGAAGGCCACTTAATTCGAAAAGTGATGACCTTCAGTATGAGAGGCCACATAATCAGAAAAGGGATTCGCTCTCGTAAGAAAGGCTACTTAATTAGAATAGGGACGAGTTCTCGTAAGGAAAGCCACTTAATTCGAAAAGGGATGGGCTCCTGGAAAGTGAAATTACTCATAAAATCCTATCCAAACTGGGACGGGCTCCAATAAGAAAGGTTACTTCTGCGAAAGGGGATGGGCTCCCATCTGGTGAAATATGGGTTACCTTGGCAAGTAGACCACTTCTTTACCGGTAAGGGATAATCATCGGGATTCCAAGTTATAGCTCACTTGGTCTTGTTCTATATGTTATGATCTGTACAAATTTAATGTCTTGCAAGTATGCTTTACTTTAGCATTGATTATACATGCCATATTATTATTATGCTATCTATTGAATATTATTATGCACTTTTACCATGTTGCCTATCTTTTGTTGCGTTGCAGCCCACATACTTAGTATATTTAGACGTACTAATGCATGCTCTATGTCTACATAATATTACCATGTAGGAATAGGAGTACCATGTGAGCATCCTCCTCCACGTGGCTAGTACGACTTCGCTCAAGCTTGTTGGTGAGTCCTTCATTCTGAAAATGTTACTTATGATATCTTGCTTTTTATTAAAACATTCTCGCTTTAACTTATGTATTGACTATGAGTGTTAGCTCGGTTGCTTTATCTTGGCACTTGCTTTTATCTTATATAGTAGAGGTGTTTTTGGAAATGCTATATATCTATGCTTTGAGCCTTGACTTTCTTCTTTCTTGATGTTTATGATATTGAAGTTTACCCTTAGTCCCAATTCCCCCTTTTCATGTTTATCTCTTATATTCGTTCTAATTGCTTCTGCGACCTAATATGTGCAATGATATGCTATGAGGATTATTTGGGGTTCCTTCGTGTTCCCTATTCGTCGGTCACGTCTAGCCCTAGGCTTGTGTCATGACAAAGTTTCTATCAGAGTACTAGGTTGTTAGATCCTCGGAGTCTAACATACCATAACTATGAGTAGGAGGCTATGAGACGTTTTAGGAAATGTCTCCCTTCATCATGTTCTAAGTCATTCCATAGCATTGAAGTTAGGTTATCCCCCCCCCTAACAATATTTTTTTGACATGATAGATCATGCCTAATGCAAGAGGGAGACGAGCCCGTACACCCGAGGGGCAAAGCAAACCAATCAAGGGGCCCAAGCCCCTCATGCTCGTACTCTGGAATCTTGGGTGAGAGACTTCATAAAGATGAACCCACAAAAATTCTATGGGTCAAAGGTGGATGAGGACCCTTAAGAGTTCATTGACGAAGTATACAAGGTGCTATCTATTTTGGTTTTGATTTTAGAAGAGAAGGCAGAGGTGGTGGCTTACCAACTCAAGGGTATGGCATAAATATAGTTCACACAATGGAAGGAAGAGAAGGGGGTTGACAATGTGGTTTCTATGGGAGGAGTTCAAGGTGGCCTTTCTTGATCGGTTATTCCCTTCTGAGCTTAGGGAAGATAAATCGGTAGAGATTTATAAACTTGAAACAAGGATCTATGAGTCTAATGGAGTATGCCCTCAAGTTCAACCAACTCTCTAAATATGCTCTACAATTGGTTGTCGACCCAAGGTCTAGAATGAAAAAGTTCATGATGGGCATGTCTGATTTGGTGAATGAGGAGTGCCGATCCACTATGTTAACTAGAGACATGGATTTGTCCTGCTTGGTGACATATACCGAGCAATTGGAGGGGTAAAAGTTGAGGAAGATGAAGAGTATAGAGGCCAAGAGGGCCCCTATTGATGGTATGTTCCAAGGTCCAAATGATGGCCCATTCAAGGCCATGGTTCTTCCAATTCTATTAATGGAAGGATTGCTAATGGCAACCCAAGACACAAAGGTCGTAATAGTGGAGTGCCAAAGCCCAAGTGCCCTACATATAGAAAAAACTGTGGTGGCCCCTATTAGAGGAACTCTAGTACTTTCTTTGGATGTGCTGAGATGGGTCACTGGGTTATTTATTACCCCCATGCTCAGAATGAAGGTAGAGACGGTTGGCCCTCAAGGACAAGGGATGTTCCTAGACAAAATAGGTTCTATGTGCTTCAAAGAATTCAAGGAAGGGATGAGATGCCTGATGATGCTACCTATAAATTAGAGATTTTTCTTTTATTTTATTGTGCATTCTTTGATGGTTTCGGGATTCAACATTTCTTTCATTATTCCTTTGCTACTAGTAAGATTTGATTTTGTTGGTCTATTGTTGGTAGAAAGCCTTATAAGGGTTGCTCCATGTTCTTATTTGACAATGTCTTGTCTTGTGATCTTGGTTGAATTTGGTTGATGGATTGGAGGTCTTGACGTTGTTTGGTTACATGCATATCATGCTTCCGATGAGTTTAGGGCCCTTAAGTTTGTAATATGATAGTTATTGATAGTTGATTTGTTTGGGCAACTACAATGGGTTAGTCACTTACCTAAGCTTGATCTTTAGTGCAGGTTTTTTCCCTAAGTGAGGATGAGGATAAGGGATATCCCTAAATGTCTTTTCGGATTAGGAGTGAGAATTTTGAGTGTGATTGGAGTTTTTTGGTTGACTTAAGCATCGGCTATGTTTATGGGTTTCATGAATAGGGTCTTAAAACCCTACCTTGACATGTTTGTGGTGCCCTCTAGTGGTGGAGCATTTATTTATTAGAGCTTGTGAATAATTTGGGGGTAGTGTTTCCAGTCTTGGATGATGAGGGGATTGCTTGCTAAAACATGATAGGTGCGAATAGAAGATAACAAGGAGGTGGTTAGAATTATTTAAGGATTAATGTAATGAGTATGCATTATTCTTCCCCGGTAAGGCTAATGTTGTGGTCAGTGCTCTAAGTGGCCTAGCATATGTTGATGGTGGTGACAAAGAGGTGGTTAGAGAGGTCCATCGGTTGGCTAGATCAGGAATTAGGTTGGAGGAAGTTGAGCATAGTGTTATAATATTTTTTATTGTTCCAAGTCTTCTTTGGTTGGAGAGGTCTAGATTAAGCAAGGCCTTGAGTCCACCTTATTAGGGTTGGAAGTTTTAGGAGAAAGATGATAGAGTGGAAGTTGTCTCCCAAGGGGGAGATGGTGGTTCATGGTACAAATTGGACTAGGTGTGGTTAAGGTTGAAAAATGAGTTTTGGTCCTGAGTCCCTATAGAGTGTACAGGAAGATTGGTAAGGTTGCATACGAATGGGATTTGCCTATAGATATGGTGATGGTTTCTCCGGTTCTTCATGCTTCTAGGTTGAGGGGATATGTTAGTGACTCTAATTCTATGGAACTCTTTGAGGTTGTGGGTGTTGTAGAGGATAAATTATCTTAGGAAAAGGTCCTTGTGGAGGTATTGGATGGAATGGTTGAAGAAGTTGATTGATAAGGGTGAAGTGTTCCTCAAGGCCCTTTGAAAGAATCATCAAGTTGAAGGTGTCTCTCGAGGAGCTGGAGTGGGCATGGAGGAGCAATATCCGTATCGCTTTCATTCTATTTAATCTTATGATAACATGTCAAGTCCTTTTATGATGCCACGTCTTATGTTTCAGCCCTAATGTCATTGCATGCATCCATGTTTATGTTGACAAGTTCAAGATGATTTTTAACACTTGTGTTGACATTTCAAAAATGGTGTTTAAGTGTATTGTTGCATTCTTGTTGGGGATGATTTTTTCATGATTATCCTTCTTATGTACGTTTCATGGACATTCGAGGACGAATGTTCCCAAGGGGGAGATATTGAAATGCCCCACAATTGGCTAGGAATGTCCCCATATTCCTAATTCCCTTATATCTTAAATCAAGGATATTTAAACACCTCTCCACATATCTTAGAAAGACCCTATGATCCATTTATTATCAAAATCTCTAAATCTGTACAGAATTTCACACATCCGACTTCATATTCTTGTTCAGAGGGAAAACTTAGGTGGGAAAACAAGTATCTGCAGGGTAAACTTTGTCCATGCCAAGAAAAGTAATTTTTGGTAAAACTTTACAAAAACAGTAGTTGTCCACGACAAGTCCGCGATGCATATCTAATGCGAACTAGTTCAAAAATTTTATGAAAATTGTTCTTGATACTCCAGGGAAATAGGGCAATAACCTTATACCTATATAAACGAAGATCCCTCATTGTCTAGCCGTTTTGAGCCCTAAAACCAAACCAAAAACCTCTCAAAATCTTCTCTAATCTTCATCTAACTCTCCATCCATTCTCAAGGTTTTCAAGAAATCTTATTGGAATTCAAGGAAACCAAGTCAAGCCCCAAGTCCTCCAAAAGATTCAAGTGTCCCAATCTATTTCCGGATCTAAGGATTTCATTCAAGCTTCAAGTCTCCATTTCAAATCTTCTTTAGAAAACTCTCTAAAGTCAAGGTGTGTGGGTTTCTTTCAACCATAATACCCAAGCTTCCTTTTACTTAAATTTACATGATTTAAAGATGATTTACTCATGTATCTTAATGATTATATATTTCATTGCACACTATGTTGGGGTTTCATGAAAGTATGGTTGTTTAAGTATGTTTTTAGCTATAGATCTAAGATTTATTTAGAGATTTCATGAAGGGATTTGATGTATATTCATTGAGGGTGTTACAAAGTATTGATTGGTGGTTTTACATTCGGTTTACTTGCATGATTTCACAATTAAATCACATGGTTTTACACTAGAACTACACACCCTCTAAGTGCTTGATAAAATGCCTTTTCAAGGATTCCTTAAGTTTTGAAGATCTATTGGTTGAGTTATGATTCAAGTGACTCTATGATGATTATGAGCTTTCTAAAGAAATGTTTAAGTCATGGAAATGTTAGTGATGCCGTAAACCGGGTTTAAGTCTTTTCTTAAAAGTTCAACCTCTTGTAAGCCCCATTAATGTTGATGTTTATGCAAGGGTAATGATGATGATTAACTATTCTTATATTTGAAGTTGGGCCAAAAAGGGATGGGCTCCTGTAAGGAAGGCCAGTTGGGCCAAAAAGGGATGTGCTCCCATAAGGAAGGCCACTTAATCCGAAAAAGGACAAGCTACCATAAGGAATGTTACTTAATACCAAAAGGAACCGGCTCTCGCAAGGTAGGCCACTTAATCCGAAAAGGGATGGGCTCTCATAAGGAAGGCCACTTAATCAAAAAAAGGACCGGCTTCCATAAAGTAAAGTTACTCATAAAATCCTCTCCATAATGGGATGGGATCCCCTAAGGAAGGTTGCATCTCCAAAGGGGAAGAGCTCCCATAGTGTGAAGTTTGGGTTACCTTGGCAAGTAGACGACTTCTTTACTGGTGAGGGATAATCATCGGGATAAAATGTTGTAGCTCACTTGGTCTTATTCTATAGCGATTGAGGTTTCTTCCCGCACTTATGTATTGTGATCTATACAAATTGAATTAATTGACAACATGCTTTATTTTAGCATTGATTATACATGCCATATTGTTATTATTATATCTATTGAATATTATTATGCATTTTGACCATGTTGCCTCTCTTTTGTTGCATTGTATCTCACATACTTCGTATATTCAAAAGTACTAATGCATATTCTAAGCCTACATGATGTTACCATATAGGAATCGGAGTCCCACTTGAGCATCCTCCTCCATGTGGCTAGTATGACTTAGTTTAAGCTTGTTGATGAGTCCTTCATTCCGGCGACGTTACTTATGATCTCTTGTGTTGTATTAAGACTTTCTCTCTTTGACTCTTGTATCTATTATGAGGTTGAGCCCGATTGCTTTGTCTTGCCCCCACTCTTGTCATATGTAGTAGAGGTGTTCTTGGACATGCCATGAATCTATGCTATGAGGCTTGACTCTCTTGTTTCTTGATGTTTATGATATGGAAGTTTATCCTTAGTCCAATTCCCCTTGTTCATGCTTATCTATTATTGTCATTCTAATTGCTTCCACAACCAAGGATGTGTAATAATATGATATAAGGCTTGTTTGGGGTTCCTTCGGGTTCCCCATTTTTCGGTCACGTTTAGGCCCTAGGCTTGGATCATGATAGTTTTGATGCAAAATGGCAATGTGATATCATATTCCTCTAGGAAACTTAAGTTACATGAACGGAATTATCCCACCCTTGATCTTTAATTAGCAATCGTAGTGTTTGCTTTGAAAATTTGGTGTCAATACTTGTTTGGGGTTCGTGTTGATGTGTTTACCGACCACAAGAGTCTCCAATATGTATTCACCCAAAATGAACTTAATTTGAGACAAAAAGGATAGGTAGATCTCCTTAAAATTTTTGATATGAGTGTGCATTACCATCCTGGCAACTAATGTTATGGCCGATGCCCTAATTAGAGTTTCCTTGGTAATCTAGCTCATATTGATGATGGTGGGAAAGAAGTGGCTAGAGAAGTTCGCCGCTTGTCTAGGTTGAGGGTTAGGTTAGTTGAAATTTAAACTGGTGGTAGTGGTTGTTGATGGTTTTATATCTTCTTTGATTGAGGAAGTCAGAATAAGAACATGACCCCACCTTGCTAGAGTTGAAGCCCTCAGTGAAAGATGGTAAAGTGAATGTTTTCTCCCAAGGGGGAAATTGTGTCCTTAAGTATCAAGGTAGGTTATGTGTGCTTAATGTTGATAATTTAAGGGAGTTGATTTTGAAGGAGGCTCATAATTTATCCTTTTCTATTTAGTCCAGTTCCAGTAAAATGTACAAAGACTTGAGGGAGATATATTGGTGGGGTGGTATGTAAAGGGATATTGCCATGTTCGCAAGCAGTTGTCACAATTACCAATGAGTGAAAGTTGAACATCAAAGCACAGGTTGCCTAGCTCAAGATATAGAGATTCCTACTTGGAAGTGGGAAGAGATCAACATGGATTTTGTTGTTGGGTTACTTAAGAATAGGAGACACTTTGACTATATTTTCATGGGGTGCCCTTGTCTATCATTTTGGAACGTGGTGTCAATTCACTTCTCAATTTTGGAGGTCCATCCAAAGTTGTCTTGGTACTAAGTTCAAGCATAACACAACTTTTCATCCTCAAATAGATGACCAACTTGAAAGAACTATCCAAACTCTTGAGGATATTCTTAGAACTTATGTTTTGGAGCTTCCGATCAGTTGGGATAAAAATCTTCCACTAATTGAATTTTCTTCCTACAATAGCTACCGTTCAAGCACTAACATGGCTCCCTTTGAAGCTTTAGATGGTACGCATTGTAGATCCCCAGTTGGGTGGTTCGATGTTGGGGTGATGGCTTTGTTATGCCCGAATTTTGTTATGGAAGCCTTGGATAAGGTGAGGTTGATAAGGGAGAAACTGAAGACAACCAAAAGTAGACAAAATTCCTACCCTGATGTGACAATAAAATATCTTGAGTCTAAGGTTGGTGATTGGGTTTCCTTGAAAGTCTCACCAATGAAGGGTGTGGTCTAGTTTGGTAAGTAAGGGAAATATATCCCAAGGTTTGTGGGTCCTTCCAGAGTTTTGAGGAGAGTTGGTAAGGTTGCATACAAGTTGGAGTTGCCTTTGGAGATGAATATGGTTCATCCGGACTTCCATGTATCTATGTTGAGGAAGTGTGTGGGTGACCGAAGTGATATAGTGCCCTTAGTGGTTGTGGGTGTTGTAGAAGATAATTTGACCTATGAGGAGGTCCTAGTAGACAAATAAAGTGGATGGAAAACAAAGATGTAGCTTCTGTCAATGTCCTTTCAAGAAATCAACAAGTTGAAAGTGCCACATGGGAAGCCGAGGTGAATATGAAAAAGCAGTACCCATATCTCTTCCACTAGACTCAAGACGGAGGTAATAACTTATGTACCATTTATGATTTCAAGTCTTAAGTTTCAGCCTTCATGATATTTTACATGTATTCATGTTTATGGTAACAAGTTTATGGTGATTTTTGACATTCATGTTAAGATTTTTCGAAATGATATTTAAGGGCATTTTTTGCATTCATGTCAAGCCGAAATCTTCATATTTTTTTCTCTTATGCATGTTTCTTTGAATTCGGTGATCAATGTTCCCAAGGGGGAGATATTGAAACTTCCCTCATATGATTCGAAATGCCCCATAATCATAATTTCCGCATATCTCAGAATCCATGCGTGATTTAAAAAATTTGACTTCATACTTTTGATGAGGGGGAAAAATAAATGGGAATTGGGTATAATCCATATTTTAGAAGGCCTATAGTGAAAAAAAATTTTCACTAATGTTTGAATTCCAGTGGCTATCACCGTCCTGGTCGCGACATGCCAATGACGCACACTAGTGTAGCTTATGGTCCACGTCTGGTCTACATCACGCCAAGGCGAGGACTAGTGTATTAATTTTCTTGGTTTTCATAATTCTCCCAAGGGCGTTGGGTCATAGCCCAATGTCCACTCAAACGTGAAATCACCTATACTTAGCCATTTTTCAACTCTATAACTCATAAAACTCTCTCTAAAACCTCTCTAAGACTCTATCAATTCTCTCATTCAAATCGAAGGATTTCAAGGTCAATTTTCGGACTGAAAGACTCATTTTAAGCTCTAAGTCTACTTCATGTTCACCTCAAGGAATTCAAGGTTATGGTATATGGGTCTTCATCCATGGGTCCTTTCACCCATGGAGCCCAACGTTCCCTTTACATGAAAAAAGAATGATGTCAAGTTGCATTACCCATGGGTGTCTCTTATTACGAATTATGAGCATAAATTATGTTGTGGTTTTATCAAATGTTGATTAATTATGTATGAATGTCTATTTCAAGTTTACTCCATGAAATGATTTTGTCTATTGAGATTATGCATGTTTTGAGCTATGAAACTATGAAATATTATGAGCTTTTGTGATGGATTTCATGGTACCCTGCATGAGGATTTTACTACCAAGTTGGTGGGTTTATTTGCATTGAGTTTACTCATATTATTACACTCTTGAATGGCATGATTTTGAACAAGTATCATGAACCTACCATGTGTTTGATAAATTGCCATGACAAGAATTCTCAAGTTATTGATGAGCTGTTACATGATGTACAAGTCAAGTGTCTATATGATGATTATGGGCTACAAGCATGTATTGAATTCATGAAAAGTATCTATGATGTCACAAGTATCAATTTAAGCCCTATTTCAAGATTCTACCTCTTGTGAGCCATTCATGTTAAAGAAAGGGTTTATGTATGATTATGATCTATTCTTATGTTCAAGTTAAGCTCACTAGTAGAAGTCAAGCATGTTGAAGAGCTACTCATGTCATGTCATCCTGTCTTTTATAAGTTATTAAAGTTACAATTATTCCAATATTCTGTGGGATTTGACTTAGCACCGATTGAGGCTTAAGATTGGGGCTTGACTCAAGGAGTCCTTATATAAAGTCTTTATTCTCTAAACTATATACCACCATAGGGTTATGATTATTTCCCTTGCTTCACTAGTGGATCCATCTAGTTGTACCACACCTTGAAGAAGGGGTCACATGTCTTAGATTGTTCATTATGTGGTTTCCCATGGCAAGTAGACCACACCTTATCGAGGGGGTGACATGCCTCGATCACCTTGTTGAATCGATGACATGCCTCGATCACCTTACCAAAGAGGTGGTATGCTTTGGGTTCCAAGTAGTAGCATGCTTGATCTATGTCGTTTAAGGTCTCTTCCCACACATATATTATGTATAATGCAAATTGAATGTTTTACAAGCATGCTTTATTACAAGCATTGATCATGCATGCCATGTTGAGATTATATATCTATTGCCTATGATTATGAATTTTGAATATATTGGCTTATTTCTTTGAAGCATTGCACCCCACATACTTAGTACATTCAAACATACTAATGTATATTCTATGCCTACATGATATCACCATGTAGGAACCAGATCTCCTATTGATCATCCTCCTCTATGTAGCTAGTTTGGTTCTCAGAGAAAGCTTTGGTGAGTCCTTAATTTTGATGAGAAGATCTATCTATTCCATGTTATTCGAGAATCCTTCTTATGTTGAAGACTTATTAATATGAGGGTTAGCCCAGGAAGTGTCTTGACCCTTGCTCTATTCTAAGTTAGAGGTAATGTTGGATACTATGATGTAGTTATGTTATGAGCTTGACTTTTTTATGCTATTGTGATTTAACAAAGACTACCCTTAGACCCACATCCCTTTTTAATATATCACTTGTTGATTTCATTTATTTGCTTCCTCAATTAAGGATGTGTGAAAGATATGCTAAGAGGCTTGTTTAGGGTCCTTTTGGGTTCCGCATTCGCTGTGTCATGTGTAGGCCCTAGGCTTGGGTCGTAACATTGAGAACACACAAAATCCTAAGTTGTAACAATCAAAAGTTCTGTATTTTGGCTGCACATCACTCTCCCAACTCAAACCACCCAATCGGAGATCTACAGCTCCTAAAGTAAAAAGCTTCAAGTGATGCAATACCAATGCTAGCATGAAAGATGTTATTATAAGCAAACTCAACAAGAGGAAGATAGTCATCCTAATTATCTTTAAATTCTAGCACAGAAGCCGTCAACATGTCTTCCAATGTTTGAATTGTCCTCTCGGCTTGCCCATTTATTTGAGGATGAAAAGTGATACTCAACTTTACCTTAGTATTAAGTCCTCTTTGAAATGACTTCTAAAGTGTGAAGTAAATTCGGTTCCATGATCCAATATGATAGACCTAGGCACACCATGCTACCTCACCAACTCTTGGATGTACAACCTTGCATAATCTTCGTCACTAAAGGTACTCTTGACCGGTAAGAAATGAGCCGACTTAGTTATTCGGGAAACAATACCTAAATGGAGTCAAATTGCCTTCACGTCGAGGCAAACCAACAACAAAATCCATGTTCACATCTTCCTACTTCCAAATAGGAATTTCAATATCTTGTATCAAACCACCGGGCATTTGGTGCTCTACCTTCACTTGCTGGAAAATAGGGCATTCAGATACAAACTTGGCTATATCCTTCTTCATACCATGCTACAAATACACTTCCCTCAAATCCCGATACATCTTAGTAGATCATAGATGAATATAATAATGAGAGTTGTAGGCTTCACTCATGACCACCCTCCTAAGATCATCCACATCTAGAACGCATAACTGATCTTGTTACCAAAGCACACCATCTCCCCCTTGGGAGAAAACCAATATCTTATTTTCGGCAACCAATTTCTTTAATTCAACTAATAATGGATCTAGATCTTACTTTGTCTTTACATCAACAACCACATAAGCTTCTGTCCCATTCTAAACATGAAAACCACCATTATTAGAGTTGGCCACCCAAACTCCCAATCTAGCAAAATGGTGAACGTCTCTTGTCAACTCTTTCTTCCCATAATTAACATGAGCCACATTCCCATGGATAGCCTACTGAGAGCATTGTCTGCTATTGACATTTGATGTTCACGCTCCAATAAGAAAGCGATCGCTGTCAGTAATTAACCTAACTAGAGGTTAGGGTCGAATCCACGGGGAATACGGGGCTTGACTATAGAGATCCACTACCAATCATTTCAAGGATCGATTACTAAAATCTCTAAATAAGGAGGGGGTTTGTTATTTAAGAATAATAATAAAAATAAACACTATACTAACTATGTGGGAAGACACTCAAATTTGGGGAAAACTCGAGAATTATGTTCCCCATGGTTCGTTGACTCAATTACCCTAGACAACATAACTCTAATTGGGAATTCGCATACAGGATGGTAACTTAGGTTCTTAGATCCTTCTTGTGAAGGTGAAGGTCGAATTTCAGCATGGTGCTTGGTCGGCAACCATGTTGTGCCAGCTAACTGTTCCCCATTGTCCCAGTTAACCTCCCTTTGGTCTGGTTTGGTTTATTAGAAGAGAACATATCAATCGAATACTGTTGTCTACTTCCCCTTTCCTATTTGTCACTACCTTGGTTGGGATCATGATATTAGGTAAGGTTTGGTGTTGGCCACTACCAAACATCAATCATAACGAAGGAAAATAAACAATATATGCAAAATCCCAATCATCAAAATGCACAAAGCCTATGTATTTAAAATCAAATACCTATGGTTCCCACAACCCTATGTTGTGGGTGCTTAGCTACTTTAGCCAAGGCAAAACCAATAATAATGCAAATAAATGCCATAGTTGAGAGTTTACCCTAAAGCAATGAAGAATAAGAGCACCACAAGTTGCAAAACCACAAGATTTGATGAATGGAGAATGAATACAATGTGAGACTTGCAATCCCCAAAAGCTTTTTTTCCAATTTGAAAATAAAAATCTACTCTAAAGCCTAAAGATATTCTAGAGAATATTCAAAGTGTTTTTCCTCAAAGATTTACGTCTGGTGTCTCAAAATAAATCCTATCATAAAGTATTTATAGTATTTACAAATTGAACCCTAAAAATTAAATAGAAAAGATAGTTGGCAGCAGGTACGTCACATAGATACGACTCATAGGGCGAGCTACGAGTCGTAATCGGGGTCTCATATAAAGCATTTTGCAGTTTGGACTTGACTATTCCGACACACCGGTATGAGTATTGTTTGGGATATGTCTCATATGCTCCTTTCATAGTCTAGGCCTTCAATTCTTGGTCCAAAATTTTGGCTCTCTGTTAGTTGCTACGAACCCACCTATACGAGTCGTAAGGAGACCTACGACACGTAGAGTGGTCTCGTATGAATGAGCTCCACTTAGAAGATTTCTGATTTTTTGCTCATTGTTCCTTGCTATGAGATCACCTTACGACTCGTAGCTTTGGCTATGACTAGTAGGCAGGTTATATGTCCTACACTTCAGCAAAATCTACAACTTTCTCCTAAAATCATGCAAACCTATATTTTCTGAAATAACAACACAAAAGCACATAAAAACCATTAGAAGTCTCATTATGAACTCATAAAATCCCTTGTTTAAGATATTAAATGTGTTGTTTTTTGATAGAATATCAGCTACAACATTTGCCTTGCCGAGATGACATTGTCCACTCATATCATAGTGCTTAAGGAGTTTCAACCACCTCTTTAGCCACAAGTTAGGATCCCTTTGAGTGAACACATTTTGCAAGATCTTTTGACCAATGAAAATATCAACAAGCACTCCATACACTAATAATGGTATCTCCCTACATATATATTATGTTCTATGTAAGCACGATTTACTCTAAGCATCTTCCATGCATGTCATATTGCTATATGTTCATCTATTACCTAATTATGCATTTTGATTATGTTGCCTATCTATTGCTGCATTGCATCCTACATACTTAGTGCATTCAAACATACTAATGCATACTCTATGCCTACATGATATTACCATGTAGGAACTGGAGCTCCTATTGCTTCTCCTCCTCGTGGCTAGATAGATTGTTCAAGTTAGCTTTTGGTGAGTTCTCAATCCGGGGACATTATCTATTGTCTTTCATGTTTATGTTTAGGCTATATCTCATATATTTGGATTACCTAATTTTATTAGTATGAGGGTGAGCTCGATTTCTTGTCTTGGTGTAACACCCCACATCCTACGTGTATTAGTCCTACGTACATGAAACATGATAAGGCTTGGTTAAATTAGAGCTAGTTTGTAAAAATGCTTTAATCTTAAATTAGAGGGTGTTGTGTATGTCTAACGCTTAAGAGGGTCGAGTGTATACAAGTTTTAAGTCAAATTGAGGAGATCACGACCTTAAAAATAGTGAAAGAAGTGAGGTGTTAGTAGGAATTAGAAAGCTAGCTGGTGAGTCACCTACTTGCTTAGCTTAAATTTGCTACCTTGGCAGAGATGAGGCCCGAAACCGAATCTGTCCAAGTCCGATAATGAATAAAGTCTGTGTTAAGCATAAAACTTTAGCCTGTGTTTTAGCATCATAAATGGACAATATTTATAGCCCAAGATTAATATAGAAGGGCCCAAGTACATCACAACCCATTTGATGATTTGGGCCCAAACTAATTTAAGGAAAAGAGAAAAATAGGAAGCCAAGGCCCATAAAATTGGAACCCAATAAGGCCCATGTGAAAAGGGAAAAATAGTACATTACTCACTTGATAAAATAAGTCTTAAAATGGAAAAGAAAGTCGGCCAAATAGTCCCTTTAAAAGGGATTAAAAGCATCTCCTTAAGTTGGTTAAAACTTGGAACAAACATCTAATTTTTGCTAAGATATTTTTGCTCTCTTTCAACTCCTAGAAAGCAGCCATAACAAACCTTACTATGGTTCTTAAAGTAACTCTCAACCTTGTAGGTAAAGGTAAGTAAAGATACTTATATATTTCGTATGGTTTCTTCATGATGAGACTAAGAGCGTTATACTTGTGCTAAAATTTTGGACAAGATGTGTTCCAACGATTATTGGACACTTTTTTTGTTTTTTAAGAGGCTTTTGTCTTATTGATTGGCTAGATTATTAAGTACAATTTATGTTTTTAACAAGGTTTGGTTTTATATTGATGTATCAAGGTGCTGTACTCTTTTGTGCTACTTAAACAATTGAGTTTTAGTATGTTATCCTAAATATGTTGTTAGTCGAAATTATGGGATGATTGATTGAGGACTATGGTCTCACATCCTCCACCTATTTTGAGAACTATTTTTGGTATGTTTTAGGAAAATTTTTATTTGTAAACATTGTGGGAATAGTTTGGTTAAAGTTTGTACAGGCTTGGAATTGTCGACGTCGAAATGTAGCGAAGGGACGTAATGTTATGCTGCCTAATTAGTATGTTGTGTAGAATTGTTATGTATTGTGCTTTTTGGGATATTGTGAGACTGTTATTTCACTAAAGCATGCTGCACATGATATGTATATGAGAATTTGTATTAAAAAGTACGATTAGAAGTGGAAAGGTTGATAGAATACACTTGGGTTGATAATTGCATGCTTGTTGTCTGTGTATCTTTTTTTGAGATTAGGCTTCCAAGATATGTTTATTAGCTACTAATACTTGTTTAATCACCTACTCTATTGTAGATAAGTATTTAGAGGAGAAGGAAGCTACTTCGAAGAAAAAACAAGATTGTACAATGAGGTATGTAAGGCTACTCGCTTTCATATTATTTGGCATGAAAAATAGATCCCTCCTTTGCACTTTGTAACACCCCACATATTACAATACTAGTTTAATACAAATAAAACATGATGTGGTTTGATCAAATTAGTACCCAATTTGTAAAAGTGGTCTAATCTCGTGTTAAAGGACTATATGTGCGTCTAACACTTAAGAGGGTTGAGTGCATACTTGTTTTGTGTCAAATTGAGGAGATCAAGATATTATACAAAGTGAGAGAATTGAGGTGCTTATAGGACTTAAAAATCTAGCAAGTAAGTCACCTACTTGCTTAGCTTAAATTTGCTAGCTAAACAGAGACGAGGCCCGACGTCGAATTTGTCCAAGTCTGATTATGAATAATGTCCGTGTTGAGAGTGTAACTTTGGCCCTTGTTTTATCATCACACATGGACTATATTTTCAGGCCAAGAAGGATATTAAAAATGGCCCAAAGACCTCACAACCCACTTATCTATATGGGCCCAATACTAAGAGAAAGTTGGAAACATAGGTAGCCCAAGCCCATCAACTTAGAGACCCATTTAGGCCCAAATGTAAGGGCCAAGCTGCTGTATAAGTAGCTTATTAATATGTAGTAAATTTGATCAAAAGTTCAAGAGTAGGTCGTCCAAGAGACCCTTTATAAATGGCTCAAAACATCCCCCTTAAACCACTTCAACTTAGAAAAAAAATATGCATTCTTAGTCGTTCCTTGTTCTCTCTCAAGGTGTGAAAAATAAGCTCTCATAACCTTACAAGGATTCTTAAAGAAGCTCGAACCTTGAGTTTAAAGGTAAGTAAATCTACTTATGCACCTAGAATGGTTTGTTTATTAAAATCAAAGAAACAAGTTAATAACACATATGCTGGAAATTCTGGACAGCTTGTATGCTAAGGATTCTTGTACATTTTTCTTGTTAATTAAGAGGTTTTTCTCTTATTGGTTGACTTTATTATAAAGTAATACTGATGTATTTAATAAAAGTTGGTATCATAGTTATGTAACAAGGATGATTCACCACTTTTACAGTCCACATAAGTGAGTCCCTATATGATATTGCAATTGTGTTCTTAGTTTGAACTTGTGGGTTGTTGGATGGAAGGATATTGCCTAACATCCTTAATGACTGATTTGTTACTGTTGTGAGATTGGTTCAAGGCTGTTTTTATGTATAGATGTTTTTTGAACAATTTGGTTAGAGTTGGAATAGATTTGGACTTGTCAACGTCGAAATGTAGCGAAAGGAGGTAACGTTATATTGTCCATTTGTAGATTGTGTAGAATTGTTATGTATTGTGCTTTATGGGCTGTTGTAAGACTGTTGTAGCACTAAAACAGGCTGTACATGATGTGTACATCTGAATGTGTATTAGAAAACATGATTAGGGTGAGGAAAGGTTGAAAGAACACACTCGGGTTTATAAATACCCTCTTTCTGTTCGTGGGTTGTTTTGTTGTGTGATTGGGCTGCCAAGATGTATTTATTAGCTGCTAATGCTAGTTTTATCACCTAGTATATAGTAAATAAATATTTGGAGGAAGGGCAACTCAAGGTAGTAACAAGGTCATACAACAAGGTATGTAAGGCTACTTGATTTCGTATTACTTGGAATGAAACATAGACCCTTCCTTGGCTCATAAAGGCACTCACCAACTCCGACACAACTATTAATCATGTCTTCACTCTTTTACATGTTCATACGATTCCATACATAGTCACCTTCAAATCAGCATAAATGCTTGGATACCAAGTTACATGAGTTCTTATTACGAAATAAAGTTCACGTGTTGTTCCATTTCATACGCATTTCATTATTTGTGTAATGTACTCTTTTTATTGTCATATTGTCTTGTATGATTATCTACATGTCACATGCTACTAATACTATTCTATAGCTCCAAAATTACGACCACCAAAAGAACCATCTCAAAGGTAATTGAAAGGTAAAGTATATTGTTTATTGATGAGTGGTAGCCCGAGGGGTGGAAGATTCACCTAGCCAGGGATGATCCTAACATGGGTGGTAGCCCGAGCGGTTAAGGAAGAACCTATCCAGGGACGATCCAGATACATTGTTTATTGATGGGTGGTAGCCCGAGGGGTGGAAGAATCACGTAGCTGGGGACGATCCTATCACGGGTGGTAGCCCGAGGGGTTAAGGAAGAATTTAGTCAGGGACAATCCCGGTACAGTTTTACCACTGATCAGTTGGTCATTTGTATTACAGTTGTGAACAGATTATACAGTAAAGATATAGTGATATAAAGAACATAAAGTACATGATTCCAATGTATAACCAAAGGTGGTCTCCAATCTTACACTGGTGCATGGTTTCATTTGAGTTCTTACTTTATATATAGTATATCCTCCTTACATACTCAATACATTATCTCATACTTATGTCCCTTACGAGGGACTTGCATTTCATGTTGTAGGTACAGGTGCTAGTATATCTCCCCAGTAAGAGTACAGGACATTTAGCTGTTGTTACCAAGCTCCAAGTTGCTTCGGGGATTTGTGTTTGTCTAGAGCTTATATATTTGTATTGTACAGTTAGTCGAGTTGGGGCCTGTCCCAACCCTTATCACATAAGTTTCCTTATCTGGAGGCTTTATAGACTGTGTAAATTAAAATATGGTCATGTCTCATACTTTTGACCCCGTGGCTCCAACGGCCTAGTCATATGCATTTCCTTTTGGCTTGTTATCACTGTTTATCTGCTTAAAGGCAATGCAAAGGTAGAAATATCTTATAATATGTATAGAAAGCACATAGATAAAGGTTAGTTCTCCCGAGCTTTATCGGCAGTGGGTGCCAGTCTGTCCTAACGAGACTTTGGGGCGTGACAGAAGTGGTATCAGAGCGGGTCATCCTAGGCAGTCTACAAAGCAGTGTCTATGTAGAGTCTTGTTTATCGATGTATTGTGCACCATATTTATAAGCAGGAGGCTACGTGGCATTTAAAAGTTGTTACTTTCTTTTCATTCTTTAGATCGTGCCATAGAGCTAAGTATAATAGGTGGATTGCTTCTAACCCCTAAATTGTTTTGTACAGCAAGTATGCCAGAAACTAGGAAAAACAAAGGTACAGGGAAGGGAATAGAAATGGTCATTGGCATACCCAGCCAGGTGAGAGAACAAGATGAGGTTCGATCGGAGTCTTTATCATAGACATCTCCAACTCCTCCAGCTCCTGATGAACCGAGAAGTAGTGAAATTCTCCCAGAACTACCTGTCGATGCTACAGTGTAGGATCAGAGAAATGTAGTCCAACTATTGACTCGTATAGTTGCTTGGCAAGGGTAAAGGAAGGAAGGTCCAGTTGTGGGTGCCGGTGTTACGAATAGGGCTGCTGGTAGAAGGATACATGATTTTTTTTAATTTGGACCCTCCAGCCTTCACTGGGTCAGATCCTAATGAAGATCCCCAAGACTTTATTGCTCAGGTTCAACATACTTTAGATGTTATGCACATAAGTGGTACAGAAGTAGTCGAGTTAGCGATATATAGGTTGAAGGATGTGGCTATATTATGGTATGAAGCTTGGAAGCAATCTAAGGGTATAGACTCACCTACAACTACCTGAGAAGATTTCAGAGAGGCATTTCATGACCATTACTTGCCAATAGAGATCCGAGAGGCCTGTGCAAATCATTCTTAAACCTCCACCAAGGGAATATGAGTGTGAGGGAGTATAGTCTTTAATTTAATTCCCTTGCAAGGTATGATCCTAATATACTTGCTACCATGGCAGATAGAGTTCATCGATATGTAGATAGGTTGGATATGTATCTAGTCAGTGACTACACCATTGCTTCCTTGAATAAAGATATGGACATAAAGAGAATGCAAGCTTTTGCACAAAAATTGGAGGATCAGAGGCTAAGGAGAAGGACACAAGAGTTGGAAAGGGAGCATACCAAAAGAGCTAGATCTACAGGGCAGTTTACACCGTCCCAAGGTGAGCTTAGGCATTGGTTTTCTAATAGACCACCTGGGCCATCATCCTCCTACTCTGCAGCCAATGCTCTACCACAATATCAAGGGTCTCGAAGTAATCAGTTTGGTCAACAAGATGAAGGACAAGGTGCCCGGAGAATGGGTTATTCGGCAGGCCAACCAATGACTCCTAGGAAGCCTTATAAATAGTGTGGAAGGAGTCATCCGAGTATGTCATGTTGGGACAGATATTTGTTATTGGTGTGGTGCGCCAGGGCACATGATTAGGGATTGCCCGAGAAGACATATGGGTGGTATAACACAACCTACTGGGTCAGTTGTTAGATCATCATTGTCAGTTAATCCACTTGGCAGGCACCTATGGAATATGGTAGAGCTGTTAGAGGGACAGGTAGCTCTAGCGGGGTCTAGAATCACTCTTATGCTCTGGGGAGTTGGCAAAATTTGGAAGCTTCGCCTGATGGTCACAGGTACATTATCCATCTTTTCACATAACGTATATGCATTAATTGACCCTGGTTCTACACTATCATACATCACTCCACTAGTTGCTGG
>JAOTQR010080981.1:0-40253 GCA_025774065.1 Solanum ossicruentum | reverse complement strand
AATTAGCTTGGATCATAGCCATATCCATGCTTTTGAAGTACTCATCCACCGATATGGAACCTTGCTTCAAGTGTTGAAGGTGAGATTGCAGCTCTCTTTAAAATTATGATGGCACAAACCTCTTCATCATCACCCTCTTCATCTTTGCCCAGGTAGCAATGGGTGGTAGCTCATCTTGCACTCTATCCCTAGCAAGCTTTATCCACCAAGAAGCAACACAATTAGAAAACTCAACAATAACAAGTTCAACTTTCTTACCATCAGAGTAGTTATGACAATCAAAGATGGCTTCAACTCGTTTCTCCCAATTAAGGTACAAGTTTGGGTCCCTTGTCCCCTTGAAAGATGGAATCTTCATTTTTATACTACTTATATTATAATCTTCTACTCTACTTCTTTGTCCCCTCCTATCTCTTATTTCTAGATTAAGTCCACCATCAAAATCATCATTATCATATTCAAGATTTAAAAAGGGTCATGGGGTATATTTCATCTAACTTGGGGTATAACATTATTGGGTTCACTCTCCTAATTTTAGCTATGGTCTCATTCTACTCGGTAATCATATTTCTCATCTCTTGAAATTGAAGGTTCCATCTCTCTAATTGTTGGTGCATAGCTTGAAGGGTGAAGTCATTGCTTCCTTTGATCTCAGCTTCTAAACAAGCCCTTTCTTCATCACCACCTAAATTAGACATCTTAAAGGAAAATAGCAATCAAACACTTAATATGGCTTTTACCCTCTTTTAAAAGCATGCACACTTGCCTTTTCCCCCTCAAATAACCTTACAACAAGAGTACTTTGTAGATTTATAATTAAACCCAAACAAGTATCAAGTTTTTAGCAACAATGTATAGATTTTTTTTTGGTACAAAAGAAAGTAAAGAACTAGTCCTAGAACAATTAGGAATTAGTTTAAACAAAACCCGAATAAAAAAGAACTTACTTAGAATTATATAAGAATAAGAAAAAAAAATATCCTGTGTCCTCAAAGATCTAGAATCCCCTCTTCTTAAGTCCTTTTTATTTGGAAACACTAATGCATAATTTTGAGTGTAAGTAAACGGATTTATTGGAGAGCAAGTTATCTCCTTTTTTAAGAACTGTTTTTAAATTTTTTTTTTACTTTTTTTGCTCTTTATATATAAGAAATCCCAAGTATACCAACAATGGAATATTGATACAACCACTCTTATACCATTAGATAGGATCGAGGTTAGAAACAATGCTAAGATGGAGTGAATACTAGAATGCGGAAGCAACAACAAATAAATAAAGAGAAAAACTAATTAAAGATATGGAAAATTCAGATAAAATATCCCAGAATATTAAATTGATATTCTAAGGCCTTGAAAAGATTCAAGTAACAACATAAAGATTTATGGAAGAAATCTAACTCCTTTACTTAAGAAAATGAATCAAAACGTTAGATTCAGATCTTGACAGCTTTATGAGTAACTAAAGACAATAATTAGCATGTAAACTAATCACCTTCTAAAGATTACCAAAAATAAATTTAAGATATCACAAGAATAACGTACTTTATACCTCAAACTATGAACTAGTAAAAGTTTAAACATAAATTCTCAAAGAATAAGTCACAAAGGTTCAATAGAACTCTCTCGAATCTTATTAATATCAATCTAATTATCCTTAATGAAAGAAAAAAGACTCCTATATATATATATATATATATATATATTTAGGATCCTTGGGCATCCAAAACTCCTTAGGTTAGGCGCCAGGAGTATCCAAAACCTAGAAAGAAAATTACAAGGTAAATCCTACACTAGAAAGAAAATAAAGTAACCTTAACTAGGAATAGACCTAGTAGTTCTAGGAAAGCATTAAAAGTTACTAGGCTACCTTAAATAGAACAAATAAGACATTAATAATCTATAAATAAATAATGAAACAAGGTAAAACCCAACTAGGAAAAGAATCTTGACAATTTTGGAAAGTTTGACTAGTCTTCTCTCCAAATTTAGGCAGAAAGCAATCTTTGTTGTGGTTGGTTCTGAGACTCTTCTTGGACTTATATGCATGAAATTTGAACTTAATATTCTTCCTCTTGGACTTGAATTTACGCTACTAAATAATTGTAGCATTTTGACAATTCATCCTTCTTGGGCTTTAGCCTTTCTTCTCCAACAAGGCACCTTTGGATCTGCAATTGAAGCCCATTGAGCTTTTCATTAAACTCCTTGGTTTGAGATCTTGTTAGGGTCCTCCTTTGAGCTTCTAAAGCTTCATTCTTTTCATTTAATGGAGTAGAGCTTTGTATGATTCTATCATTCACCAATGGGTCCAAGCCCCTCATACTACCACTCTGGCTTCTAGGGTGAGGAATTTCACTAGGATGAACCCACTGGAGTTTCATGGATTCAAACTGGAAGAGGATCCCCAAAGGTTCATCAGTGAGGTGTACAAAGTGCTATCTATTACGTGGGTCAATTTGGAGGAGAAAAGCAGAGTTAGCGGCCTATCAACTCAAAGAGGTATCTCAAATTTGGTTTACACAATAGAAGTTGGAGAGGAGAGATGATGATGTTATTCCTTTGGAGGAGTTCAAAGTAATAGTCCTCAATTAGTTCTTTCCTATCGAGCTAAGGGAGGCTACAATGATGGAGTTTATGAACCTTAAGAAAGGTTCCATGAGTGTGAGTATGTATGCTCTCAAGTCTAACAAGCTTTGCAAGTATGTGCCACACTTATTTGTCGAGCCTAGATTAAGGATGAACAAATTTGTGTCGAGAGCATCTGACTTGTTCAATGAGGAGTGTCGTACCACCATTTTTTTGGGTGATATGGATTTGTCCCATCTCATGACATACGCCAAGCAACTAGAGGGAGAAAAGCATAGAAAAAGAAGTGGTGAGTCCAACAGGGCTCATTTTGAAGGTGGATTCCAAAGCTTCAAGGGTGGCCGGTTTTCTCAAGGCCACAAGTTCCAAGGGAAAAGGTCTTCTAATGCTCCTAATAAGAGATTTGCTAATGATAATCCAAGACTCTAAGGTGGTGGTGGTAGGGTGTCTAACCCTATATGCCAAATGCGTGGTAGGACCCATAATGGCCCATGTTTGAGAAACTCTATTGCTTGTTATGGTTGTGGTGAAGCGAGTCATAAGGTGATCGATTATTCTCATGGTCAAAACAAACATAGAGATGGTCATCCATAAGGCCAAGGTACAAATGCAGGTCCCAAGGCAAAGGGAGTCCAACAAAGGGGTGCTTCAAGGAAAAATAGATTTTATGCTCTTCAAGGAAGAAAAGGGGTGGATGAGGTGCCCGATGTCGTCACCAATATGTTAAAGGTTTTTTTACTTTAATGTGTATGCATTGATAGACCCTGGTGTCACTCTTTCTCTTATTACTCCTTTTGTTTCCCAAAAGCTTTATGTTAGTCCGGAATTGTTGTGTGAACCTTATGAAGTGTCAACCCCTGTTGGTGAGTCCATTATTATTGAAATAGTCCATAGAAATTGTCCCATGTTCATATTGCATAAAATCTTTTCTTGTGATATTGTTGAGTTAGATATGGTGGATTTTGATGTCATTCTTGGGATAGATTGGTTGCATGCATATTATATTTCTATTGATTGTAGAACCCGTAGGGTTAAATTCCAATTCCCTAATAAGCCTATTGTTGAGTGGGAAAGTCATGATGTGGTGGTCAAGGGTAGATTAATTTCTTACCTTAATGTCCAAAAGTTGATTTCTAAGGGTTATCTCTATCATCTTGTGAGGGATAGGGACATTGAGTCTAAAGTCCTTCCTATTGAGTTAGTTCTGATGGTTAAAGAGTTTCTTAATGTCTTTCCTGATGAGCTTCTTAGTGTTCCTCCCAAATGGAAAATCCTCTTTCTCGATACTCAACCCATTTCTACTCCCCCTTACCGTATGGCTTTGATGGAGTTGAAGGAGCAATTGAGGGATTTGTTGGAGAAGGGTTCCTAAAGGCCTAATTCACCTTGGGGGTGCACTGGTGTTGTTTGTGAAAAAAAAGGATAGATCTCTTAGAATGTGCATTTTTACTGACAATTTAATACAGTCACCATAAAGAACAAGTACCATCTACCAAGGATTGATGATCTTTTGATCAACTTCAAGGGGCTAGTCACTTTTCTAAGATTGATCTTCGGTTCGGGTATCACCAAGTGAAAGTGAGGGACTGTGATATTACCAAGATGCTTTCCGGACTAGGTATGGCACTTTGAATTTATGGTTATGTCCTTTGGGTTGACTAATGCACCAACTATATTTATCGATCTCATGAATAGGGTTTTTAAACCCTACCTTGACTTGTTTGCGATGGTTTTTATTGATGATATCCTGATTTATTCCCACAGTAAAGAGGAGCATGTGAATCACTTGAGGGTTGTGTTGCAAATTTTGAGGGAGTAGAGATTGTACGCTAAATATGAAAAAGTGAGTTTTGGTTGAAAAAGGTTGCTTTTATCGGTCATGTGGTGTCAAGTGATGGCATTAAGGTGGATCCTAAGAAGACAGAGGTGATTAGAAATTGGCCTAGACCTTTGACTCTATCGGACATTAGAAGTTTCTTTGGTTTGGCAGGTTGTTACCGGAGGTTTGTGAATGGCTTCTCTTCTATTGCTTCTCCTGACTATGTTGACACAAAAGGAGGAAAAATTTGTGTGGACTGGTGACTGTGAGAAGAGTTTCCAAACTTTGAAAAATAAGCTTGTCTCCATTCCTATCTTGGCTCTACCAGAAGGTTTGGAAGGATTTGTTGTATGTTGTGATGTCTTAATAATTGGTTTGTGGTGTGTTTTGATGCAAATGGGTATGGTGATAGCATACTCTTCTACACAACTTAAGGTGCATGAGAAGAATTATTCCACCCATGATCTTGAATTGGCGTGCATGGTATTTGCTTTGAAAATTTGGTGTCACTACTTGTATGGGTTCATGTGGATGTATTTACCGACCATAAAAGTCTTCAATATGTGTTCACCCAAAAAGATCTTAACTTGAGACAAAGAAGGTGGTTAGAGCTCCTTAAAGATAATGATATAAGTATGCAATATAACCCCAGAAAAGCTAATGTTGTGGCCGATGCTCTAAGTTGGGTGTCTATGGGTTGTCTAGTTCATGTTGATGATGGTGGCAAAGAGGTGGCTAGATAGGTTCACTAGTTGGCTAGATTGGGGATTAGGTTGGATGAAGTTGATAATGGGGGCGTAGTGGTTGTTGATGGTTCTGAATCTTCCTTAATGGAGGAGGTAAAGGCAAAACAAGATCTTGACACCACCTTGCTAGAGTTGAAGGCCTTGGTGAATGATGGTAAAGTGGAGGTTTTCTCCGAAGGAGGAGATGGTGCCCTTAGGTACCAAGGTAGATTATGTGTGCCAAATGTGGATGACTTGACAGAATTGATCTTGAAGGATGGCCATAATTCGTCCTATTCTATTCACCCCAGTTCTAAAAAGATGTATAAAGACTTGAGGGAGGTGTATTCGTGGAGTGGTATGAAGAGGGACATTGCCAAGTACATATCCAGATGTTACAATTGCCAACAAGTGAAGGTCAAACACCAAAGGCCAGGCAGCCTAGCCCAAGATATAAGGATTCCTACTTCGATGTGGGAAGAAATCAACATAGATTTTATGGTTGGGTTGTCTAAGACTATGAAATGTTTTGACTCTATATGGGTTGTTATGGATAGACTGACTGTCATACCCAAGCCTAGGTCCTAAATGAGATACGGCAAATGGGAACCCAAAAGGTACCAAACAAGACTCTTAGCATATGAATCATATATCCATGTTCGCAAAAGCTAATATATATATATATATAATTAAACAACAACAAGAGATAAAAAAATAGGGAAGCGGGACTAAGGGAAGTGTTTGATAATCATATAACGTTCAAGAGTCAAGCTCAAAGCATAAGTACACAAATATTCCAACAACACCTCTAACATGGAAAGGAGTAGGGGCTAATACACTCTCCGGGCTCACCCTCATAATAACAAGTGTGCAACATGAAGGAGTATCAATAGTGCAAGAGTAATAAATATAGTGTCCTTGAACTTAAGGACTCACCAAAGCTCGCTTCAAAGGATCATTCTCGTTACGTGGAGGATAATCAAGTGGTGCTCCGGTCCCTACATGGTAACATCATGTAGGCATAGAATATTCGTTAGTATGTTTGAATGTACAAAGTATGTAGGATGCAGTGAAACAAAACATAGGACAACATAGTCAAAATGCATAGTAATAAGCAATAGATAAGTGAGATCTCAATATGGCATGCATGGTCAATACTTTAAGTAAGAAATACTTGTAAAATACAAGTGTAGGAAGAGACCCTAACCTACAAAAGTAAGACCAAGTGAGCTATAACTTGGAATCCCGATGATTATCCCTAATCGGTAAAGAGGTGGTCTACTTGTCAAGTTAAACCATACTTCACCTTACGGGAGGCCACCCCATATCGGAGAAGTAACCCTCCTTATGGGAACTCTTCCAATTTTGGAGGGGATTTCACTAAGAAGTGCACCAAATGGATCCACTACTAAAGCAAGGGTAAAACACAAACCTATGTTGGCACATAGTTTGAGGAAAGTAATATAAACCCATGAAGATGGTCCATGGCATATCCAATCCATCGAGGCTAAGCCTAATCTCATGGAATAGTTGAAATAATTATTCTTTAACAATTTGTAAGAAACATGGAAACATGACATGAGTAGCTCTAAAACATCTTTGACCTCTAATGGTGAGCCTAACTTTAAAACATAAGAATAGATCGTCATCAAACATTATCCTTGCATTAATATCAAAGACCCACAAGAGCTAAATCTTTGAAAAAAAAAAGGGTTGACATTTACAACATCATAGACATGTTCATGAATTTAATAAATTTTGAAAGCCCAAAATCAACATGAAGTTAGTTGACTCATAAATCATGCAATAGATCATCAATAACTTTAAGAATCCTTGAGAAGCCATTTTATCGAACACATGGTGGCTTCATGATGTTAGTTCAAAACAATGCAGTTCAAGAGTGAAATACAGTGAATAAAATGATTCAAAATCAACCCACCAACATATTGTAAAACCCTCATACAGGGTACCTTGAAATCCATCATCAAACCTCACAATAGATAATAGTTTCAAAGCTCAAAACATACATAGTTTCAATAGATATTATCAATCATGGTATAAGCTAGTCATGCATAATAGATCAACATTTCATAAAATACCAATATAATTTAAAATCATAATCCATAATAAGAGATACCCATAGAATATACAACTTGAAAGCATGTAATTTTCATAAAAAGGAAGATTGGGCTCCATCGATGAAAGGACCCAATCGATGAAACCTACATACCTCAAACTTGGATTTTCCTAAGATGAGGTTGAAGAGAATATGGAGGTTGAAAAGAAACCTTGAGTTCCAAAGTTAGGCTTGAAATCCTTGAAATTTGAATAGGAATTTTGATAAAGTGTTGGAGAGGTTTTAAAGAGGGTTTTTGAGTGATATAGAGTTGAAAAATGCTTAAGTATAGGATATTTCACGTGTAAATACTTAGGACAAAATAGAAATTAATGAAAAACTAACACTGCTCCACGATAGGCCCGTGTTGCGGGGCAATCATGCACTGCCACTTGTTTTGAAAAATTTATGAAAATCATTTTTTGCTACGGATCTTGTAAAATTCAGTTTATACCTATTTCTCACTCAATTTTGTCCCCTGATAAAGAGTATGAAATCAGATTTTTGATAGGACACATAAATTTTGAGATATATGAAAATTATGATTATAGGCATTTCCAAAGCACATTTTGGAGCGTTTCAATGATAAAGTTGGCTCACTTCTTACCAGCCAAAACAACTTATGGTGGAAAAGATTATGCCAAGTTGTATATACATGTGTTGGTTAGATTACATAGGGTGCCCTTATCTATCATTTCGGATCGTGGTGCTCAATTCACTTTTTACTTTTAGAGGTCCTCCCAAAGAGGTCTTGGTACCAAGGTTAAGCTTAGCACGACTTTTCATCCTCAAACGGATGGTCAAGCCGAGAGGACTATCCAAAATCTTGAGGATATGCTTAGAGCTTGTGTTTTGGAGTTTAAGGGTAGTTGGGATGAACATCTTCCACTGATTGAGTTTGCTTACAACAGTAACTACCACTCAAGCGTTGGTATGGCTCCCTTTGAAGCAATTTATGGTAGGAATTATAGAACCCCAGTTGGGTGGTTTGAAGTGCGCAAAATGGCTTCGCTAGGTCTGAATTTTGTCATAGAAGCCTTAGAGAAGGTGAGGTTGATATGGGAGATATTCAAAATAGCCCAAGGTAGACAAAAGTCTCACTCCGATGTGAGGAGAAGAAATCTTGAGTTTAAGGTTGGTGATCAATGGTTTACTTGAAAGTTTCACCCATGAAGGGTGTGGTTCGGCTTGGGAAGAAAAGAAATTTAAGACCAATATTTGAGGGTCTTATAAAGTTATGAGGAGAGTGAGTAAGGTTTCATATGAGTTGGAGTTGGCTATGGAGATGAATATGGTTCATTCGGTCTTCCATGTGTCCATGTTGAGAAAGTATGTGGGTGACCTAAATTCTATAGCACCCTTAGATGTTATGGGTGTTGTAAACACTATTTGACCTATGAGGAGGTCCCGGTGGAGATTTTGGATAGACAAGTGAAGAGGTTGAGAAATAAAGAGGTATCTTCCGTCAAGGTCCTTTGGAGGAACCAACAAGTTGAAAGCACCATATTGGATGTCGAGGCAGGTGTGAGAAAGATATATACATATCTTCAACTCTACTCAAATCAAAGGTACTAATTTAACTCACCTATATGATTTCAAGTCTTTAGTTTTAGCCCTTATGTCATTTTGCATGTATTAATGTTCCTGTAACAAGTTTATGGTGATTTTTAGCACTCATGTTGAGACTTTTTGAAAATGATGTTTAAATGTATTTGTTGCATTCATGTCGAGCTGAAATCTTCCTTATTACTTCCTTATGCATGTTTCTTTGATATTTGGGGAAGAATGTTCCTGGGGGGAGATATTGAAGCGCTTCAAAATTGTGCTTCGAAAATGCCTATAATCATAATTTTAATATATCTAAAAATCCGTGTGTGTTATCGAAAATTCGACTTCATTAGGGGAAAAATTGATGAGAAATGGATATAACCTAGATTTTACAGGGCCCATAGCGAAAAATAAAATTTTCTAATCTATGATTTTCGGAGATCATCCGCGCCCTGGCCATTATGCGCTAGGGGTGCAGATCAGTGTTAATTTTATCTTCACTCTGGGTCTGCATTGAGAACCAGACGTGGACCAGTGTTAACTTTTCCTTAATTTTTCTGTGTCAGCCAAGGGCATTAGGGTCATAGCCTCATGCCCACTTATACGTGAAAACACCCATACATAGCCAAGTTTCATCTCTATATCACTCAAAATCCTCACAAAAACCACTCTAAGACTTAAACTAAATATCTCATTCAAAATTTAAGGATTTCAAGCTTAACTTTGGAACTCAAGGATTTTCTTCAAGCCCATCTCAAGGAAACCCAAGTTTGAGGTATGTGAGTTTCATCCATTGGGTCCTTTCACCCATGGAACCCAATCTTCCTTTTTATGAGAATTGCATGTTTTCAAGTTGTATCATCTATGGGTACCTCT
The DNA here is from genome assembly GCA_025774065.1 of Solanum ossicruentum. NCBI lineage: Eukaryota > Viridiplantae > Streptophyta > Magnoliopsida > Solanales > Solanaceae > Solanum > Solanum ossicruentum. The sequence goes on along the minus strand of JAOTQR010080981.1, from coordinate 30,583 downwards.
AATTATGGATTATGATTATAAATTATGTGGAGTTTTATGAAATACTAATTGAATATGCATCTCTATCTATTTACAACTTATACCATGAACTGGTTTTGTCTATTAAGACTGTGCATATTTTAAGCTATGAAACTATGACCTATTATGAGATTTGATAATGGATTTCAAGGTACCCTACATAAGGGTTTTACTACATGTTGGTGAATTGATTTGCATTGAGTTTTCTCATGTGATTTCACTCTTGAATTGCATGATTTTTAATAAGCATTATGAACCCACCAAGTGTTTGATAAAGTATCATGACAAGGATTCTCATGTTGTTGATGATTGATTACATGATTTATAAGTCTAGTGACTATATGATGATTAAGGGCTTTCATGTATGTATTGAATTCATGAAAAGTATCTATGATGTTTGCAAATAGACCATACCTTGTTGAGGGGGTAACATGCCTCAATCACCTTGTTGAGGGGGTGACATGCCTCAGTCACCTTGTTCAGGGGGTGACATGCCTCAATCACCTTGTTCAGGGGGTAACATGCCTCAACCACCTTATAAGGGGGTGACATGACTTGGATTCCAAGTAGTGGCTCGCTTGACCTATGTCGGCTAAGGTCTCTTCCCACACATGCAATATGCATATGCAAGTTGTGTGATTTACTTCAAGCATTGATCTGGCATTCCCTTATTGAAATTATACTTATCCATTACTTATGAATATAAGCATTTTTACTAGATTGGCTTATGTCTTCTTGCATTGCATCCTACATACCTAGTATATTCAAACGTTTTACCTCATACTCTATGCCTACATGATATTACCATGTAGGGACAAGAGCACCTTTTGATCATCCTCCACGTAGCTAGTTCAGTATTTCAAAAAATAATCTTTGGTAAGTCCTCAAATCCAAGGACTCTATCTATGCTACTCTTGCTATTTTATATTTTCTTATGTTGAACACTTGTTACTATGAGGGTGAGCCCGAAAAGTGTCTTGGCCCTCGCTTCATTCCATGTTAGAGGTGTTGTTGGATATTATGATGTCCTTATGCTGTGAGCTTAACTCCTTTATGTTTTTATGATTATCAAAGACTTCCCTTAGTCTACTTCCCTTTTTATTATATCTTTTATTGTTGTTATTTCTCTTCCGCAACCAAGGATGTGAGATTGATATGCTAAGAGGCTTGTTTGGGAACTTCTTGGCTTCCTATTTGTCGTGGCACATTTAAGCCCTAATCTTGCGTCGTTACAGGCGAAGAAAAGAGGTATTTCCAACATGCTCAATGATCCTCCAAACACTTAGGAGATCGCCTATAAATGGTTTTAGATAAAGTTAAAAAGCTAGTCAAATTTGATATCCCAAAGTATGTTTGGGGCAAAACAGAATCGCACAAGAGACCGCCTAAAGTTGCAGCACTCAAAGTGCCAAAATACTATTGTGAAGGTGATGTGATGGATATTTTGGAACATCATTGAATTGCATCAGTGGAATGATGAATCATAGCCTAATGTTGCACAAGTGGTAGCCTTATGAAGATGCTAAAGGAAGCGGTCAACTGCACATTCGACGATCGCCGAAGTGCTCGGCAATGGTTGGCCTTGACCGCTGAATGGCATTTCATAGTGCAAACTTTCATATATTTGCATGGAGTATATAAAAAATTTTAGAAAGTACATTGTACATATCAGTTCGTACCATATCAGAACAATTAGCTTTTAGTGAGTAGTATATAGAACTTTCCTCTTTGAGTACAAAGGGGAGTTCGGGTTTGAAGCTTTTGGGAAGCAATTTAGAGAAGGTTGACTTTTGATAATCAACTAATATCTATTCAATCATGATAGTTACTGCTATGTTTGGTATCAAATATTTAATTTCTAGTATCTATGGCTAAAAACCCAGTTGAGGGTGTACTATTGATATGGGTATTTGATTTATCGATTGAGTCTTTGATATTTTGACTTATCTATAGTTTATTTGAGTGACTTGATATCCATTCATGTTTAATCTATAATCTTAAGGTTGCAAACTTGGGGTTTATTCTTGACCTCTGATTGTTGCTTAAGCCGGAATTATTAGAGTATCGAATGGATATAATAGCAAGAAACCTCAAGGGGTTTAGTTGAAGTCCACAGCCATGGATTCAATGGCCAAGGTATTAGGGGGTTTGATGAGACTTCTTAGGACAAGCATGTCCTCCATGGTCCGCCTATGTTTACTTAGTTGATTCATACGAAAAACCCTTGTATCATAGATGATTTGGGTTACAAGCAACCTGTCCTATTAACTCAATATCAACTCATTTAGTCAAATATCTAAACCTAGTTGGTAGATCGATTCCTATATTTGCACATCCCTAATATCTTTCCTTAATTGTTGTTTAAATTGTTAAATAGAACTTGTTTAGCTCAATCACTATTTCATTATTGCAACCCCCAAGATCCTACAATTACTTAGCCCAATGAGTCATCCTACCTTGAACAACAATTCCCTATGAGATTGATCCCAACCTCTAATGTTGGGTTATTATGCTGATAACGACCACCCCTGCTTCCATTATGTAGCCGGATTGAGTGACATAACCATTCCAGTATTGAGATGGCACCATTAGAAGCATGTATTGCAATAGGTGTAAATCATCCTTTGGATGGTTTGATTCAGGTTCTCTTGAGGTGTTGGTTGTTGATATGCTTTAGGATGCCATGGATCGAGTCCAATTGATTCAGATAGACTTCTGATAGCCTTGTGCCACCAGAAGAGTTATGTTCGATAAAAGGGTTAGGCTTCTTAACTTCCCTATGGGCGATGAAGAGTGTGGTGAGATTCAAGAAGAGGGGTAAGCTTAGTCCCAAATTTAGTGGCCCATTTATGATCTTAAGGAGAGTTGGTGAAGTAGCCTATTAGTTGGCTTTACCACCGAGATTATCCTTTGTTCATCCTTATTTTCATGTTTCTATGCTCCGTCGGTATATTTCAGATGAGTCCTATGTGATTTCTCATGACACTGTTGAGTTGGGTCCAGATTTATCCTTCAAAGAGGAGCCTATAGCAATATTGGATAGGTACGTCTAGAGTTTAAGAGCCAAACATATACCTTTTGTGAAGGTTCAGTATTGGCATCGTTCTGTTAATGAGGTTACTTAAGAGTTGGATCTAGCATACTGGCCAGATATCCCAGCCTTTTTGAGGCTTCAGGTGCTTTCTTTTTCTTAAATAGAAGGATGGATATTATTTTTAGTGATGAATGATGTAATGACCTGGTTGGTCATTTTTGGCCTTATCTATTAAAATTAATGTTTTAACCTTTCGTAAGTTGCTTTGAGCCTAATTTGAACTTATTTAGTGGAACTGGAATCCATAGTTTTAAAAGTTAAAAATATGAATTTTGGCATTTTTTTAAACGCTTAAATTATTAAAAAAGTGAGTTTCAGACGTCAGATTGGGGATTCATGAATTTCAATAGCTTTGGAATGCCAAAATTGAACTATGAGAAGTTAAATAACTGATTTGGAGTCAAAATGAGGTTTTTAGGCCCAAAGTTATGATTTAAGGCGTTTCTGGAATAAAACTTTGACTTTGGTCAACATTTGGAGTTTGAAAGCTTTGATCAGAATTCTGGCAGTTCCAATAGTTCCAGATGATAAAACTAAAGCTTGAAATTGTCTCAAAATAATTTTTCGAGTTGTAGAAGGCAGTTTTGGTATTTGAGTTCCAAACTTGTTTTATCGACTTCTTTGGGTAAATGTGGTGAGGATGCCATAGAACTAATTTCTGATGATTCTCTTAAGCCTGGATTATTGTTTGGGTATGGATATATATATTTATTTTCTGAAACTCTAAGTTTGGATGTGTTTTGGGAGTCTATAACGAGTATAAAAATTGGACTTAGTTTGCTGGTTTTTGCTGATGTCTAGCACAGGTGGATTTTGATATGCTGTCAAAATATAACACTTTTGATGCTTAAAACTTAGAATTTTGTGTATTTTCAATGAGATATTAGTTGGTTTTATGTGCTTTTATGTTATGTTTGCAGGATTTCAGGTTTGACATTGATTTTTGGAAGAAATACAGAAGTTGTTGCATTTTGATGCAGTATAAGACCCTTTACTAGCCTTAGTTCCTTTTATGGGCCGTAAAGTGGGTTCCGTGGACAATTCCATTAAGGAAATATATTCTGAAGTTGATTCTATGAATATGCAGACGAGTCGTGGAATGATTTATGAGTCGTAGATGATGGTTCATGCCCTGAGTATCAAAGATTGGGACTTTCTGAAGATTAATTAGACCAAACCCTTTTATGGGTTGTAAACTACTATATTAGTCGTAGAGGGTGTCGTAAACTTGAAGTCCAAATTTCTAACAACTTTGTACGGACCCCGGTTATGGGCTGCGGAATGCAATACAACCCGTATATCCCTTTCTTGTGGCATGCCGATTAGTTATCCTATTTTGTTAAGGACTTGTATTTTACTTATTTTAGATAGGTTTTTTAGGTTATTTTTCAGAATTTTTCACCCATTACTCAAGTAGCTCAGTAATTATAGAGAGAAAATAGTGATGTTACATTGGAGGGTCTTTGAGAACACTTGCACTATAATTTCATCTTTAACCTTGTGATTCTCATTGAAGTTGAATTAGCTTCTTCTTAATTCTATTGTGTAAGTGCTTAATTATATTCTGCCAATTCATGATTCTTGAATCTACACACTGCATGAGTAGTAGCTAAATCCACAACTAGGGTTGTTGGAACCATGACGAACTAACAAGGTAAAACAGAATAATTTATAATTCACTGAAAGTGTGCATGCATGTATTAATCAACACTCTTCGTTTTGAATGTTTTCTGATGATGGCCAACATTAGAACCAGCTAACACTAACTGGACCAAGGTACTAATGAATAGGAAAAAAGATTAAGTAACAGAATTTGATTGATTTGTTCTTATCTAATCAACCAAATTGGGCCAAGGGGAGGTTGTATTGGAACTAATAAGTAAGGGTTAGTACTTCACACTATGGAGATGGGCCATGTCACATAGTGAAATTCACCTCTCACCTTTGACCAAAGGGCTTGGTGAACTTAACTTATCATCTTGCATGGTACGTACTAGAAAAGAATTAGGCTATCTAGTGATACTGAGTTGGGGAATCATTGTAGTATTTAGTTTGTTTTTTCCATTGATTATTACAACTCCCCTCCTTTGGGGAAGTAAGTTGGTTAACTAATTGAATTGCAATCATTGAATTCTCTTGAGTCTAAGTATTCGCTATGGGTTCGACCCAAACCTTATTTAGGTTCTATTTCTTGACAACAACTATTTTATCCTCCAAAAAGAAGGTGTAACTTAGGCGACATCAAGATTTTGATGCCATGGTTGGGCAATATGGCTAGACTTAGTTAATTGATAAGCGATTTGGGTGTTAATCCTTATTTCCCATATTTTACATTTTGTTTTTGTTTCTTTGCAAGGTATAAGTGTAGTGTATGCCCCACATAGGAAGTCGAGGCAGACCCTTGACTTTGTTTGACCTAATGCTCCACAGAACGTTGACAAGAATGCCTAGGATAAGGCTAACAATGCATCAAATGCAGCTCTAAACAGAAATCAGAATGAGAATGCTAATCACAATAACCCACCTCCTCTTGAGGATATTGCTCCACAACCTCATGATTTAATGTCAATGTTTATCGATAGAATCAATATAGGCTGAATCCTATGGCTAAAGAGGTGACTCGAAATGACCCCAAAAAGTGCCCAAAAATATGCCTTAGAAGTGCCTAGAATCATAATTTTCATATATCTCAAAATTCATGCATGATATCAAAAAACCAGCTTTATATTCTTGATCAAGGGGTCATTTTGAGTGGAAAATGGGTCTAACCCTGATTTAAAAACAAACGATTAGCAATTTCTATTTTTGCAATTTTGCTTATCTAGTATCTAACAGCGATGGTACCGCGATGGGTCTCTATCACAGACATCTGTAAATTCAGCCTTCGCGACAGGTCTGCATTGCGGACCAGATGTGAACCTGTGTAAATTTGGCCAATTATTTTCTTGCAGTCCAAGGCTTTTAAGTCTTGGACCTAAGTGTCCCCAAACTTGAGTATACCTATACTTAACTATTTTTCACCCTCTTATCATTCTAAATATTCCTCGATACTCATTCAAACAATTTCCAAATATTTTACTCCTAAACTCAAGTCTCAAAACCCTCTCCGGATGTGAGGATTTACTCTCAAGTTTTAAATCTCCATCTCCAATCTTCATCAAGTTCATCTCCAAGGCTAAGGTATGTGGGTTTCTTTCATGGGTTCCTTTCACCCATGATATCCAAGCTTCCTTTTCTTAAAAATTACATAATTTAAAGTTGCTTTACTCAAGAATATTATTTATTATGAAAATCACTATACACTATGTTTAGATTTATGAAATTGTGACTATTTTGCTACATTTGGGGCAATTACTCTAAGGTCTATGGTAGGGTCTTGATGTATATTGTTAGAGGGTGCTACCTAGTATCTATTGATGGCTTTATACTGATTCTTCTAGGATGATTTTACTCTTGAATTTCATGGTTTTACACTCGCATTATACACCCTCTAAATGTTCGATAAAATGTCCAGTTATGGATTCTTGAGGAACGCAAGGTCCAATATATGTGCTATCAGTTGAATGACAAAATGATGATGAAATTATGATGGAATGATTATGAAAATGGATGTATGTGTATGATAATGAAAGGGGCTGTATATATATATGATATTATCTCTATATAGTGTTGGGGATGAACAAGCCTAGCGGGGGGTGGGGGAGTTGTAGGCTCGGGTAACCTATTGAGGGGTTGGTACCTTGGTCGCCTAACTCATGGGGTGGTAGGCCCAGGTAACCTTATTGGGGGTTGGTACCTATCAACCTTGATGGGAGCTTCTACTCTGTCAACCTCGGTGGGGGGTATATACTTCATCAACCTCAGTGGGGGTTTGTACTCCATCAACCTAATAAAGGGGTTGGTACCTGATGCGCCTATCCAAGGGGGTGGTAGGCTTTGGCTTGAACTATAATGGTGAATCATTATACTCGTATTATGTTTTATGTAAGCATGGTTTTACTTGAAGCATCATTCATACATGTCATATTGTTAGTATACTATCTATTGCTTGCGATTATGCATTTGGCCTATGATTCCTATCTCTTGTTGCATTGCGTCCTGCATGCTTAGTACATTCAAATATCTCTATTCCTACATGATGTCACCATGGAGGAACTGGTGTACCGATCGATCATCCTCCTCCACGTGACTAGTTGGACTTCTTTCAAGCTTGTTGGTGACTCCTCTATTCCAGGGACATTACTTCTGCTCTTTGACTTATGTATTGAATATGAGGATGAGCCCGGTTGCTTTTCCTTGGCCCCCGTTCTTATTTATGTAATAGAGGTGTTGTTGGACATGTTATATATCTATGCTAGGAGCTTGACTCTATTGACTCTTGATTTTTATAATATGGAAGTGTATCGTTACTCCCAAATCCCCTTTCTTACATTTATCTCTGATTGTCATTCTAATTGCATCCGAGATCAAGGATGTGTAACAATATGGTATGAGGCTTGTTTGGGGTTCCTTCGAGTTCCCCATTCTTCGGTCACATCTAGTCCATAGGCTTGGATCATAACAAATGTGGTTTCAAAGCACTAGGTTGTTAGATCCTCGTATTCCAGCACACCATGTTGATTAGAGTGTTATTCATGGTTGTGTTGTGCACCACAACTATGAGTAGGAGGTTATGAGACATTTTAGTAAATGTTTCCCTTCTTCATCTCCTAGGTCATGTTATAGCATTGAAGTAATGTTTCTCCCTACTGATTATTCTTTGCTATACTAAATTATGCCTAATATGAGGGGAAGATGAGCCCGCATGCCCGAGGAGCAACTGGCCAATGGAGAGAGCTTAGAGATGCTCTTACCTTTCTTGAACAAGTGGTGGCTAATCAAGCTAACGAAGGGGCCCAAGCCCCTCATGCTCCTACACCACCCTCTCCAGTGAGAGACTTCATAAGAATGAATCCCCCAGAATTCCAAGGGTTAAAGGTCAGTGAGGACCCCAAGAGTTCATTGATGAGGTCTGTAAAATTTTGTCCATAATGGGTGTGAGATCCGATGATAAGGCAGAGTTGGCAGCCTACCAGCACAAAGGGGGAGCACAAATATGGTACAACCAATGGAAGGATGAGAAGGGAGTTGACCATGGGGTACTTTGGGAGGAGTTAAAGGTGGCCTTCCTTGATCTGTTCTCCCCCCATGAACTTAGGGAAGTTAAGTTGGTGGAATTTATGAATTTGAGACAAGGGACCATGTGTGTGAGGGAGTATTCCTTCAAGTTCACCCAACTTTCAAAGTTTGCGCCTTATTTACTTGCCGACCCAAGGCCGAGAATGAACAAATTTGTTATGGGAATCTCTGACCTGGTTAGTCAAGAATGTCATTCCGGCATGTTGATTAGTACATGGACTTGTCACAGTTGATGACCTATGCGAGCAAATGGTAGAGGAGAAATTGAGGAAAAGAATGAGGAATGAGGCCATAAGGGCCGTTTTGAGGGTAAGTTCAAAAGAAGTGGCTTGTTCTATCAAGGCCAATGGCCTACTCATGTATTTGACAAGAGGGTTGCAAATGATCTTTCGAGGGCCTAAGGTGTAAGGGGTGTGGCTCCTATTGATGTGTGTCTGAAGTATGGTAAGGGTCATGGTGGCCCATGTTTGATGAATAACAGTGCTTGTTATGGTTGTCGGATAAAGGGCATAAGGCGATAGATTTCCCTCAAAACCACAACAAGGGCAAGGAGGTTCGGCCACAAGGTGCTAATACGGTCCCATTGGGGAGAGGTGGCCGACAAGATGGTGCCCCAAGGACAACCGATTCTATGCTTTGCATGGGAGGCAAAGGTTTGATGAAATCCTCGAGTTTGTTATCAGTATGTTAAAAATCTTTGACTTTGATGTGTATGCATTGATTGATCCAGGTGCCACTTTCTTTTATTACCGTCTTTGTGGCCCAAAAGTTCCATGTTGACCCCGAGTTGTTACATGAGTGATATGAGGTGTCTACTCCTATTGGTGTGTCTATTGTTGATAGAAAAGTGTAAAGAATTTGTCCTATTTGCATCTTGCATAAATTGGTGTGATCTGGTTGAATTAGACAAGGTTGATTTTGGTGTCATTCTTGGGATGGATTGGCTGCATGCCTACTATGTTTCTATTGATTGTAGAACCCATATGGTCAAATTTCAATTTCCATATACCCGTCCTTGAGTGGGAAAGTCAAGATGTGGTGGTCAAGGGTAGATTTATCTCTTCCATTAAAGCCTGTAAGTTGATCTCTAAGGGGTGTCTTTACTATCTTTTGAGGGTTAGGGATGTGGAGTCTAAAGTCCTTTCCATTGAGTCGGTTCTGGTTGTAAATGAATTTCTTGATGTCTTCCTAAATGACCTTCCTGGTGTTCTTCCCGAAAGGGAAATAGACTTTGGCAGAGACCTCCTCCCTGGCACTCAACCCATTTATATTCCCCCTTACCGTATGGCCTAAATAGAGTTAAAGGAGTTGAAGGAACAATTGAGAGACTTGTTAGAGAAGGGATTTATTAGATCTAGCCAATCACCTTGGGGTGCTCCAATGTTTTTTCTGAAAAAGAAGGATGGGTCCCATAGGATGTGTATTGACTACCGGCAACTCAATAGGGTCAACATCAAGAATAGGTATCCTCTTCCAAGGATTGTTGATTTTCATGATAAATTGCAAGGGGCTAGCCATTTCTCTAAGATTGATCTCCGATCCGGGTATCAAGTGAAGGTTAGGAGTCTGTATTCCCAAGATGACTTTTCGAACTAGATATGGGCATTATGAGTTTGTTATGATGTCTTTTGGGTTGACTAATGCATCAGATATTTTCATGGACCATAAGAATAGTGTCTTCAAACCCTACCTTGATTCCTTTGTTGTGGTCTTCATTGATGACATTTTGATCTATTCTCGTGGTGAGGAGGAGCATAGGGCTTATTTGAGGCTTGTATTGCAAGATTGAGGGAGGAGAAAATGTATGCTAAATATGGAAAGTGTGAATATTTGTTGAGTGAGGTTGCTTTCCTAGGGCATATGATATTGGGGGATGGTATTAAGGTAGATCCAAAGAAAACCAATGTGATTAGAAATTGGCCTAGACCATTGACCCTGTCGGATATTAGGAGTTTCTTGGATTTAGCGGGCTATTATCGAAGGTTTGTGAATAGGTTCTCCTCCATTGCATCTCCAATGACAAAATTGACTCAATAGAAGGTTAAGTTTGTGTGGACCGATGAATGTGAGAGGAGCTTCCAAACATTGAAAGATAAGCTTGCGTTGGCTCCTATATTGTCGCTACCAGAAGGGCTTGAGGGATTTATTGTGTATTGTGATGCTTCCCGATTTTGTTTGGGTTGTGTTTTGATGCAAAATAGTAAGGTCATAGACTATGCTTGTAGACAACTCGAAGTACATGAAAGAACTACCTACCCATGATCTAGAGTTAGCCGCCGTGTTGTTTGCATTAAAGATTTAGCGTCACTACTTGTTTGGGGTGCATGTAGATGTGTTCACCGATCATAAGATCCTCCAATATGTCTTCACTTAGAAGGATGTCAACTTGAGACAAAGGAGATGGTTAGAACTTCTTAGAGACTATGATATGAGTGTGCATTATCATCTCGGTAAGACAAATATGGTTGCGGATGCCTTGAGTAGGGTTTCCATGGGTAGCCTAGCTCATGTTGATGGTAGTGAGAAGGAGATGGCTAGGGAGGTGCATCAGTTGTCTAGGTTGGGAGTTAGGTTGGAAGAGGATGGTAATAGTGGTATGGTTGTTGTTGATGGCTCTAAGTCTTCTTTGATTGATGTAGTGATGGCAAAACAAGATCTTGATCCATCCTTGTTAGAATTAAAGACCTTGGTGAAAGAGGGCAAGGTGGAGGTTTTCTCCCAAGGGGGAGATGGCACCCTTAGGTACCAAGGTAGGTTGTGTGTGCCATATGTTGATGGTTTAATAGAAATGATTCTTGCTGAGGCCCATAACTCTTCTAATTCTATCCACCCCGGTTCCACCAAAATGTATAGAGACTTGAGGGTTGTGTATTGGTGGGGAGGCATAAAGAGGAACATTGCCGAATTCGTTTCCAGTTGTTACACTTTTCAATAAGTCAAAGCCAAACATCAAAGGCCGGGTGGCCTAACTCAAGACATTGAGGTTCCTACTTGGAATTGGGAAGAGACAACTATGGATTTTGTGGTTGGTTTGCCTAAGACTAGAAAGGGTTTTGATTTCATTTGGAAGGTTGATAGGATGACAAAATCGGCTTACTTTCTACCCGTTAAGACCATATTTAAGGCTTAAGATTACGCAAGGTTGTACGTTCATGACTTGGTAAGGTTTCATGGGTTTCCTTTGTCCATCATATCGGATCATGGGGCACAATTCACTTCACATTTTCGGAGATCTTTCCAAAGGAGTCTTGGTACTAGAGTTAAGCTTTCTACGACCTTTGAGGTTATGCTTAGAGCATGTGTGTTGGAGCTTAAAGGAAGTTGGGATGACCATCTTCCGTTAATTATGTTTTCCTACAACAATAGATATCATTCTAGCATCAGTGTGGCTCCGTTTGAGGCTCTCTATGGGAGACGTTGTAGATCACCGGTTGGTTGTTTTGACGTTGTTGAGGTAACTTTCTTGGGACCAAATCTAATTATGGAGTCTCTTGAGAAGGTTACCATAATTAAGGATATATTGAAGACAGCCCAAAGTTGCCAAAACTCCTATGCCAATGTGAGAAGAAGAGACCTTGAATTCATAGTTGGTGATTAGGTATATCTAAAGGTTTCACCCATGAATTGTGTGATCTTTTTTAGTAAGAAGGGTAAGTTGAGCCCAAGATACATTGGTCCATATAAGGTCATGAGGAGGGCTGGCAAGGTAGCTTATGAGTTGAAGTTGCCTAGTGAGTTGGTCTTGGTGCATCCGGTGTTCCATGTGTCCATGTTGAGGAAATGTGTGGGGGATTCGAATACCAATGTACCTCTTGATGTTAGGGGTGTTGTTTGACTTATGAAGAGGTTTCAGTTCAGATTTTGCATAGGCAAGTGAAGAGGTTGAGAAACAAAGAGATGGTTCCGTTAAAGTCTTTTGGAGGAATCAACAAGTTGAGAGTGCTACTTGGGAGGCCGAAGCGGATATGCAAAAGCTATATCCTTACCTTTGCCACTCCACTCAAACCTAAGGTATTGATCTAAGTCCTTCATTTGGTCTCAAGTTTTAGGTTGAGTCCCATGTCATTGCATATGTTCATGTTTAAATTGACAAGTTCAGGATGATTTTACTCTTATGGTGAAGATTTTGAAATGATGTTTAAGTGCATTAATGCATCTCTATGTGGGCTGAAATAGACATATTCTTGTCTCTCATATACATTTCTTTGACATTCGGGGAAGAATATTCCCAAGGGGGAGATATTGAAACGACCCCAAAAGGTGCTCGGAAATGTGCCTCAAAAGTGCCAAGAATCTTAATTTCCATATATCACAAAATTCGTGCATGATCTCAAAAATCTAACTTCATATTCTTCATCAGGGGGTTATTTTGAGTGGAATATGGGTCTAACCCCGATTTAAGAGCAAACGATTAGCAATTTCAATTTTTGCTTTTTTTCTTATCTAGTGTCTGTCCACAATGAAACCGCGACGCGCCTCCATCTCGGACATGTGTAAATTTAATCTTCACGATAGGTCTACATTGCGGACCAGATGCGGACACCTGTGTAAATTCTGCGTAGTTATTAATTCTGCCCAGTTATTTTCTTGCGGTCCAAGGCTTTTAAGTCTTGGGCCTAAGTGTCCCCAAATGTGAATATACCTATACTTAACTATATTTAACCCTCATATCGTTCTAAATATTCCCCAATTCTTATTCAAACACTTACCAAATATTTTACTTCTAAACTTAAGTCTCAAAACCCTCTCCGGATCCAAGGATTTCCTCTCTAGCTTCAAGGCTCCATGTCCAATCTTCATCAATTTTATCTCCAAGGCTAAGGTATGTGGATTTCTTTCATGGCTTCCTTTCACCCACTCATAGATCTTATTTATTATGAAAATCACTACACACTATGTCGAGATTTATGAAATTGTGACTGTTTTGCTATGTTTGAGGCAATGAATCTAAGGTCTATGGTGAGAATTGATGAAGGGTATTGATGTATATTTTTAGAGGGTATTACCTAGTATATATTGATGGCTTTATACTGATTTTTCTAGCATGATTTCACTCTTGACTTGCGTGATTCTACACTAGCATTACACACCCTCTAAGTGTTGGATAAAATGTCCGGTTATGGATTCTTGTGGAATTGAAGGTCCAATGTATGTCTTATCAGTTGATGACTAGATGATGATGAAAAGGAATGTATGTGTGGTATGATGAAAGGGTGTGTGTGTGTGTGTGTGTGTATATATATGATATTATCTCTATATAGTATTGGGGATAACCAAGCCTAGCTTGGGGAGTTTTATGCCCGGATAACCTATCGTGGGGTTGGTACCTTGGTCTCCTAGCTTAGGGGATGGTAGGCTCGAGTAACCTTGTTGGGGGTTGGTACCCATCAACCTTGATGTGAGGTTTGTACTTTGTCAACCTCAGTGGGGATTTTGTACTCCATCAACCTCGGTGGGGGTTTTATACCCCATCAACCTCATGAAGGTGCTCGTACCTCATGCACCTATCCAAGGGGTGGTAGGCCTTAGCTTTCACTATAATGATCACACCTTACACTCGTATTATGTTCTATATAAGCGTGGTTTTACTTCAAGCATCATTCATACATGTAATATAGTTAGTATGTTATCTATTGCTTGCAATTAGGCATTTTCTCTATGATGCCTATCTCTTGTTGCATTGCATCCTACATAATTAGTGCATTCAAATGTACTAACACATACTCTATGCCTACATGATGTCACCATGTAGGAACCGGTGTACTAATTGTTCATCCTACTCCACATGGCTAGTACGACTTCTTTCAAGCTTGTTGGTGAGTCCTCCATTCCGGGGACATTACTTATGCTCTATTGCTATGTATTAACACATTCTCTCTTTGAATTATGTATTAACTATGAGTATATGCTCGATTGTTTTGTCTTGGCTCCTGCTCTTTTATATGTACTAGAGGTATTGTTGGATATGTTATGTATCTATGCTATAAGCTTGACTCTATTGACTCTTGATGTTTATAACATGGAAGGGTATCCTTGGTCCCAATTTCCCCTTGTTTACATTTATTTCTTATTGTCATTCTAATTGGTTTCACAACCAAGGATGTGTAATAATATGCAATAAAGCTTCTTTGGGTTTCCTTCGAGCTCCCCATTGCTCGGTCATGTCAAAGGCCCTAGGCTTTGGTCGTGACATGACTGGAGCTATTGTCTTACCACCACTATCGGTTGATCCGAAGTCTGTTGTCTCAAGTGAGTTGCTTCAGATGTTGCAAAAGCGTGGGCTATTTGTGGGATTACCATAGAAGGATCCTCATAGCCACCTACACAATGTTGCATTTGTCAGCAAGAGTGTGATAGGAACACAAAATTTATCTATGGATGCTATGGGACTTCGTGTCTTCCCATTGTCTCTTACTTGTAATGCAACATTATGGCTATTTGAGCTCCCACAGAGTTTGATTTCCAGCTGTCAAATTTGTAGAAGGCCTTTGTTGAGAGGTACTTCCCTAGATCGAAGAAGCTTAAGTTGAAAGACTAGATCAACCACTTTGAGAAACTTCCTGGTGAATTGATCAGTACTAGTCGGGAGCGGTTCACCAAATGCTTGAGGAGTGTCCTCGGCCGCAAGATAGTTGATTATGCCTTGGTGAAGATCTTCTACCATGTCATTGATGAAAATAGTCAAGCTTGTCCTAGTGCTATCATGGGGGACATGTTCTTAGATTAGCCATTCGCGAGGATAGCATAATGGATGGAGAGAATAGTTAAGACTAATCATGCATGGGGGCAGAGAGATGAAGTATCTACCAAAAGTTTGTGCACTGTCAATGGTGGTTTGGAGTAAGCAATGGTCAATGAGGAAATTATGTTGGAGCTTGCCTGAATTCGTATAAATATGGAGGTAATGATGAAACAAAACTAGGAGTGAATCAACATGCACCCATGTATGGTGAGCCTTATTATGATGAGGACACATATTCTTTTGTTGATCTGACGGGAAATGTCGGACTAAAAGCCAAGGGTCCAGTCCGGACTATTGGTGCGAAGGTCTAGGGAACCAAGATCAGAACTTCAACAGATATGGAGCTTTCAGGGACAACCGCAGAGGATATTATGACTAGAACAGGGATTTAGAGAGAAATGTAAATTAGGGTCGCAAAGATGGATTGAAAAATTGTCCTTAAGTGCCACCACATAACCGCAATGCAGGAGCAAGTAGCTCAAGAATTTAGGAGATGTTTGATTACCTATTAAAGAAAGCTGAGACACAAGAAAAGACTAAGGTGCATGAAATTTGAGATTCCAGCATCAATTGAAAAATTTAGTCTCATTCCATGGCTATTAAACAGGCTGAACAATAGTTTGGTCAAGTGTTGACTCAACAAAATCAACATCAGAGGGGTACACTGCCTAGCAACATAGTTCAGAATCCTAAGAAAGAGGGGCAGTGTATGGCAGTTACTACTTGTTGTGGAAAGAGAACAATTGATCCTCCGAAGCCACTTGATGAAGATGATGTTAGAGAGGAGATAGTTGCAAACAAGGATGCAAATGGAGGAGATGATCATGGAAAGGATGGAGTGAGAAAAGTTGTTGATGCGCCACAGAAGTTGAAGCCTATCCCTAGGCCTCCTCCTCCCTTCTCTCAAAAAATCAAAGAGGGAGGAGTAAGGCAAGTTCAAGCACTTCCTCTCTATGCTGAAATAACTCTCCATCAACATACCTCTCATTGAGGCATTCGATAAGATCCCAGGGTATGCAAAGTACATGATGGACCTGGTTACTAAAATGCACACCGTGAGTCAAGAGCTCTCCCAAGAGCTTCAGCATTGCAATGCTATTTCTATGAGGTCATTGGTTCAAAAGAGAGAAGATCCCGATGCTTTCACCATACCCTACACCATTGGAGATGTGGAGTTCACAAAGGCACTATGTGATCTAGGTACCAGCATTAATCTGATGCCCTTTGCGGTCTTCAAGAAGCTAGGATTGGGAGCCCCTACTCTAACGAGCATGCGGTTATTGTTAACTAATCATATGGTGAAGAAGCCTATGGGGATTCTGTATGACGTGCTTGTCAAAGTTGATAAGTTCATATTCCCTGCAGATTTTTGATCCTAGATTGAAAGTTGACTTCAATGTCCTAATCATCTTGGGAAGACCATTCGTAGCCACTAGACGAGCACCAGTAGATATGGAAGTCGGTCAGCTCATATTGAGATTGAACAATAAAGAGATCATCTTCAATATTTGTCAGTCCATGAAGCATCCAGATGATTGAAGAATGAAGCTTGGAGAATTGGTGAAATGTGAGTAACCAATTTGTCAAAGTTGTGCCGCGATAATAAATTAGGCACTACTTGAGAGACAAACCAAGGATTTTGATGTCATAGTGTAGTTATAGGTTTATTTTCAGTTTTTGGACTCATAAATAGTTTATTTTCTTGTATTTTGGTTGTAATTTTGGATATTGGGCTAGTTGTATATAGGGTAATAGTGTGTTCTATGAAGATCATGCAGGCATAGGGCTAAGTCAACCATTTTTTGCTAGGAAAAGCATCAGGAGGTGTCTCTATGACTTTAACTATCAGTAGTAAAACATTTTATGACCCGTACACTATCTCATAGAGAATTCCAGTGAGCAAAAAGTTGTGCACTTCAGTCTACGAGCCATTTTATGATTAGTAGACAAAACTATGGGTCGGGAATGGGGCTTATAGAACCCAGGTATGTTTCCAGAAACTTTCCTAAGTGTTGAGGGTTCTACGTTCACCTCTACATGTCGTAAATCACTTCACAATTCATACAATAGACTGTGAAACCTATTCGTGAAATCTAGGGTATGGATGTTCTACGAAACCACGGTTCACCAGCCGTAAAACACTCTACGACCCCTAATTGGGTTTTCGTAGAGTCCAGGCCCATCAGATTTTAATTGACTCAAACAAGGTATAAATAATGGAGTCAAATTATTCTGACCCCATTTCTAACCAAATTTATAAAACCACCCGGCCAACCCCACCCGCACGTAATTTCGATTATCGATAGCGACCATAACCCTACTTTGGTGATTTTTTTGCAACCTAGGTTTTAGTGTCTCTTCACCTCCTTCATCTTCTACAACTTAATCACAGAACTTGGTAAGTTTTGGTTAATAAAAAATCATTAGTTTGCCTATGATTGAATTGGAAATTATGTTGGGAATGGTGTTTTAGACACAAAACCAAGGTTTGAATTTAACATGTGATAATTGAATTTGGGTTGCATATGTTTGTATAATAGTCTAAGACCTAAATTTGGTATCGTTGTCTTGTTTATATGATTTAAATAGTATAAATGGTGCCTATTGAATCACCCACCATGTGCGATGAAGTGATTTTGTGTGTAAATTAGTGGGTGATAACATAGGTGCATAATTTTGTCAATAGATTGTTCATATGTGGTTGGAACAGTTGGGGAAACATGCTCAATAACTTTCGATGGGGTATATACTTTGAACAACATATTGGTGTCTTGATTGTGGGGTGAAAATCATGTGGTTTGTATGTTTTTGCTTTGATGCTATGAGAATTAAATTTGTATGGGTCTGTTGTGATGGATTTAGAACCTCATTTAACTAAGTTTCTTGTCTATGAGTGGCTTTTACGGCCCGTGAAATATTCCATGAGTCATAATTTCCCCTCGTACAAGATTCTAGAAATTTAAAGTTTCTGAATATCCATCAGATGAGATATAGACCCCTACCTAGAAAAGAATTTAGATATGAGAATTTTCTTTGACTCAGTCTACAACTCGTATACCATTTTATGAGTTCTACCTAGTCTCGCAGACTTTTCCAGTGACAAAAATATTTTGGACCACTATTTTATGAGAGCTTTTTATGGTTTGTAGTACCAACTATGTCACGTAATGATGCTTTCATAGACCCTTTTACAACTAAGTCTAAATTGTTTTTGCATTTCAATTTTTGGTTTGTGGGGCTAACCCAGGTGTGTGAATGTTGACGTTTTAGGTGCTATGGAACCAAAAGCCAAACGAGATGAGATCAAGGTCTTACAGAGGAGGCTCCGAGATGAGTCCTCAGATGATGAGCAGGCCACTACACTAACTGGCTCACTAGAGGAACTCGAAGTTGTCCTGGACCTAGACTTGGCTAGACCACACACCAGAGCTAGGCACACTTAGGCTCTTATTGTCCGCATTCCCCAGACCGATATGGGAGGCCACGCTAGTAGAGACTCACCCCAGATGACTCCATCTGTAGAGGAGTCCAGCTCTGAAGCAAGCTTTGAGGATGGATTAGAGACGGAGTCCTCCATAGTACCTCCATCATCACCATCTCTACCTGACATCTTTACTAGTTGGTGGTGTGTTGCGAGTTTGCGGGACAACTATGTGGAGGGCCAATAGTAGATAGAGCCCGGGAAAGATAGCCCACTCCACTTTTGAAGAGCCCAGAGTCATCTCAAATGGACTCGACTGCATCCTAGGTCTCTCAGACATATGATATTTGCTCACTCATTCACTTGGAAAATACTCCCAATTATGGTAAAGGAGTTCTATGCTTCATACACATCCACTATACATAGCACTCTTCCCAAGGGAAAGAAACCCCTCGCTTAGCCTAGATTGACCGGGATAAGAGTAAGGGGTCGACAAGTGAGCATATAATAGACCACCATTTGCCAGATGCTTTTTGGACTAGAGTTTTCTTCCCCCAGATCCACCATAGAGTTTGACTAAAAGTTGGCGTAGACGAGGGACCTACTAGTGTTAACAGATCCAAAGCACGTAGCCAGCTTGATAAGATGGATGGCTAGTTATATTGTTGAGCAGGGTCCGAAACCTACCTGGATCGCTACATACTCAGAGCCTATTGTCAAGGCTTCACTCAGTTTCCCCGTCAAGTTTTGGTAGGCAGTTGTTTGATCATGCATCTGGCCTACTCTTGCTTATAATAAATTGACGCTGAAGTACGCAGTACTGGTTGCAAGTATCTTGGCGTGCTATGATATTGATTAGGCTCGCCTTATAGCCAAGCAGATTTTTGAAGCCACCCAAAAGAGGTCTACCTCCATCCCATTCCCTTGCTTGACATATAGTATCTATCTAGAGTTGTACGTGGAGAATTTGCACCAGCTAGACTAGTTGATGGAGGCCCAGCATACCTCAGATACCAGAATGATCAAGGTTGAGGAGAACTCGATGGAACTGCGGTGAGAATAGCACCAGCCTACTCTTATGCCTAATATGTTCACCCCAGCGCTACCGCCTGAGGGTTAACAAACTACTGTCGCTGCTGCTGCGGAGGATAGGCCCTTACAGCCAGAGGTAAATGAGGAGAGGGGGCATACTACTTCTATTCCTACATCATAGGCCTCGTCATCATAGGCTACTCCCGCGAGCATGTCTTATGTGTCTGCCATCTCTATACAGGCCATGTCAGAGAAGTTATGTTATGTTGAGTCGCAACTGACTTAGCTTGTTCTGCAGATTCGGTAATAGGTCTGCTAGGCCATTTCATACTTGGAGGGTAGCATGCAAGCATTCACGATCACTAGTATTCTGGACCATCTTTCCACAATGGATGCTTACGTTGATGCCTTCAATGCGAGGGTATAGCAGAGCTTGAGCGTAGCCCAGTCATCAGATTTGACGACCCCTCAGAGGAGATCCAGAGACTCCGGGCCGAGATGACAACAACATTAGTAGCATCAGTGTCATTTCCTGCGACCACGCCCAAGGTGCTGGTGGTAGATCTTTTTGCTCCTGAAGAGCCTATCTATCTTTCCCATGGGAGAAAACCCCGCTTGGACGCTGATCCTGATGTTATACGATTGCATGTGGGGTTAACTAAGCAGGAGGATCTCAAGCTTGTCTTGAGAGAGTTGAGACAAGAGGTAGAGATGCAATGAGCTCATGAGGTGGAGTAGGTGAGGGGTGCTGGCCTCTTGGGACAGAGTGTTACTATTGAGGAGACTACCCTAAAGTATGAGGGTGGCTACACACATCCACACACCGGTGCTTAGGTGCTTGGTGTGATTTTTGACCCTTTATGATAACATGCGAAGTAGAGATGGCGCCAACATGAGTGACATGTACCCCTCAAGACCATTCACAAGGAGTCAAGCAAAAGATCTACAAGACCTACAAGTAATGTTCATGAACAAGGAGGCATTATAGGAGCTTGAGGGTCACCAATAAAAGGCTTACAATGTGTGGAAGGTTTATCAAGGTAAGGAGACGGAAGGAAAGAGGTCATATGTGCAAATGGCTACTACTTGAATTCAAGTATTTGAAAAGAAGGCAACTAAACAAGGCCCTTACTCATTAAGCGTAAAATTGTAAAGAGAATATCTTCTTTTATTTACTTAATATAAATAGCCTTATTTTATCATGTGGAAGACTTAGAAAATGATGAATGTTGAATTCTAAAATTGTAGTATTTTCTTAGTGAGTAATTAGTGAATGATTAGGGTGAACTCTTAGAATTGTCAGTTGACTTGTTTGGTTGGTTAATAGAAGGTTGACCATTTGTGGTTCTTAGTTTCCTTCAATTTTCCTTCAAGTGTTTTATTTGAGTTGTTGAAATCAATTGGGAGGTAAGAGTTTTAGTCCCTTGTTTCCCATAACTTCAATAGTTTCAATTTAATCCAAATATCCTTCTATCTTTGATCTTTTTTCTCTTTCTTTCTTGTTTGATCTTTATCATTTGGTATTAGAGCTTAGATTTAAATTTATTTTCACAAATCTAGGTCTTTGTATTTTGTTCCACTCAAAAATTCAAAAATTCAAAAATCCAAAAAAATAACCCAAAAGTTTTTTTATTTGATTTGTTGTTTTTAACACTAAATTCATGTTCACTAGTTTTTTTTTTAGCCTAAATCGCAAATTTCAATCAATTTGGAGTTGTGGAAGTAAAGTTATCATTGAAGGGTTTTGATCATTCAAACTTTTCAAATTTTGAAAGTGGGTTCTTTGATTGAGAAGAAATTGAAAGTTCATGATCATTGGAGTTTATTCTATACATCAAGGGAAGCTAATCCAAAATTTTGAGCCAATACTGAGTTGATTTGAAGGTGCTGTGATTTAGTGTATGTTCTTCGTATTCTTGAAGATATTCAAGTGTTGTTGAAGAAAATGAAGGCCAAAAGCTACATTTGAACTTTTTTTTTCAAATCAAAGTTAGTCAAGGTGTTGGTTGGCCCTAAGTGGAAATTTTTAAAAAAATAAAAAAATATTTTCCACGTCAATGCCACATCAGCACCCAGTAGTACAGTTAGCTTTAAGTCCACTCTAGATGCGCCACGTAGTGAGTGGAGCCCAAATTCAGAGACTATTTCAGCAGGTTTTTGCTGAAAACCCAAAATTTTTTTGAGTATGGGAGGTTTTTGGGGCATAAAATTTTTTCTAAGTGTCCAAATGAAATGATTCTTTTCTTATAATTTTTGTGCTTCAATTCTCCAAAAATTTAGCAAGTGATTAACCTCTTTAACTACTTGTTAACTACTTTTAATCATCAAATCATCAAATGAAACCCCTTTCAAATCATGAACAACTTAAGCCTTCAAAAAAATTTCTAAGTGTTTGAACTCAGTTCTTCTTCTTTGTGATTCATTTTTCTTTCATTCCTCAACTATTTAACAACTAATTAACATTTTTAATAACTTGTTAACTAGTTTCTAGACATTAAATCATCTCTCTGAGTCTTCAAATTAGGCAACAACAAATACTTTCTTCTTCTTTTGTTACTTAGTTTTTTTTAGTCCAATATTTCTTCTGCCTCTTTGTTCTTTTGAAAAATTAGATCAAATGTAACAATGAACTGTATGTAGATCTCAAAAATGATATTTTTTGGGAGCATGGGATTAGGTACACCTATGGAGTACAAAGGGAAGGAGTCTGACCTCGAGACTTGGGGTGGGATCATGGCATGGGACGCCGTGATTATGGGTATAGAGGAGATAAAATAGGGAATCGAGGAGATAGGATAGGATATAGAGGAGATAGGATGGGAAATAGAGGAAATAGGTTTGTGGAGAGTAATGATGAAGATAGGGTCTTGAATACTATCAAGCTTACACTTCCAAGGTTCAAAAGAAGTAGTGACCCCAATGAATTCTTGGAGTGGAAAATTCAAAGTGAGTGGATCTTTCTCACAAATGATATCTCGGAAACTTTTAAGGTGAAGTATGCTCTCACACAATTTAAAGGGTATGCATCCACTTGGTGGGAGTCCAAGAGGAGGGATAGGGAGAGCCATCACATCTACGAGTTACCTACTTGGAATGAGTTGATTGCACTTATGGAGTTGAGATACTTGACTCCAAACTACTACCAAGAAGTACTCAAAAAGGTAATTATGTTGAGGCAAGGTACCAAAAGTGTTGAAGAGTATTATGATGAGTTTGAGAACTTGAGAATGAAGTCTAAGATAGAAGAGAGCATGCAATGTATGGTGATCTGATTTGTGGCCAACTTGAGGTATGATATCATGAAACCATTGAAGCTTAAGCACTATGAAACTCTTGATGCGTCTTTCCATGTTGCCTCAAAGGTAGAAGCGGCTTTGAATAAAGAAAAGTCATACAAGGTGAAAGGTTCTTCAACTTCAACATGGGACAATGGTCAAGATAATTGTAAGACAACATCTTCTAGTGAGAAACCAAATGGAGGTGGTGAAGATACTCAAGTCAAGCTTGATCACAAACCCGAGGAA
The DNA here is from genome assembly GCA_025774065.1 of Solanum ossicruentum. Classification (NCBI taxonomy): domain Eukaryota; kingdom Viridiplantae; phylum Streptophyta; class Magnoliopsida; order Solanales; family Solanaceae; genus Solanum; species Solanum ossicruentum. Next base: position 7,574 of record JAOTQR010080981.1, on the reverse strand, counting down.
AGTGAGGAACCACAAGGAGGTAAGTATGCTAAACCTAACTTTCCTCGTCCCTCTACAATCCAATGCTTTAGATGTCAAGGGAGGGGACATGTTACTAGCGTGTGTCCTAATAGAAGGACAATTATTCTCTTCGGGATGGGTATAAGACCAATTATGATGAAGAGGGTGATGAAACAAATGAGAGTGAGGGAGATAGTGGCAAGGTAGATGCTTCAGAAAATGAAGAAGAAAGGTTGGATAAGAGGGTCAATTTTGCTTGTTTCATAGGGAAAGGAAAATCTTTACTTGATAATGAAGAACACTTGAAGGTGAATTCCAATCTTTCATGTGTTGTGATAAGAATTATGGGAGCCCTTCCCAAAGGAGAGCTTGATCAAAGGGAGAATCTATTTCATGCTAGGTACAAAATTCAAGATAAAATGTATTCTTTAATCATTGTTAGTGGAAGTTGCACTAATATGGTGAGTAGTTCTTTAGTGGAACATATGGGAATTCCAACAACAAAGCACCCCAAACCTTACAAGCTACAATGGCTCGATGAGAGTGGAGAAATGAGGGTCCTCAAACTAGCAAGCATTCGGTTTAGTGTGGGTAAGTACAATGATGAATTGACTTGTGATGTTGTACCCATGTTGGCATGTCATATTTTGTTGGGAAGACTATGGCAATTTTATAGGGATGTTGTGGCCCATGGATATACATCTCTATGGATTTTGTGTTGGTCCTTCCTAGGAGTAAAAGAGGACATGATAGCATATTTGTGGTAGTGGATAGATTTTCTAACATGACTCATTTTATTCCATGCCATAAATGTGATGATGCATCCCATGTAGCATCTTTATTTGTCATCTATGCTCTTAAATTGCATGAGTCCCTCAAACCATTGTTAGTGATAGAGATTCCAAATTTCTTAGTCACTTTTGGAAGAGTCTAAGGGGTACACTTGGTACCATACTGTTCTCTACATCTTGCCACCCTCAAATGGATGGACAAATTGAAATAGTCAATAGGACTCTTGAAATTGTGCTTCGTTGCATGATCAGAGGAATAGCAACTACTTGGGAAGATCATTTACCTTTGATTGGATATTTGCATATAATCTGTCTTTCCAGTCCTCTATTGGAATGTCACTATTTGAGGCATGTTATGGCTTCAAACCTTTATTTCCACTAACAATGACTCCATTATATAGTAATATTGTTTTGAGCCTAGATGCCAAGAAAAGGGAAAGGGAGATGATGAGCATTCATACGAACATTAAAGAGTCCATGGAAAGGAATAATTCTAAGGTGTCTATTCAAAAGAATTGATGGAGAAAGGAAGTGTTCTTCAACCCAAATGATTGGCTTATGCGTAGAGAGGTTTTGACATGTTTGAAAAGAAAAGCTAAGCCTAAGAAGAGATGGACATTTCAAAGTAATCAAGAGAATAAATGACAATGCCTACATGATTGACTTGTCAAGTGAGTATAATGTTCATAATGTTTTCAATATTATTGATTTATCTCGTTGTGTTATAGGTGAATACCTGGATTTGAGGACGAATCCTTTTCAAAAAAGGGAGGATGATAACATGCAAAGTAGAGATGGAAACAACATGAGTGATATGTATGCCTCAAGACCATTCACAAGGAGTCAAGCAAAAGATCTCAAAGACATATAAGCAATGTTTATGAACAAGGAAGCATTAGAGGAGCTTGAGGGTCACAAAAGAAAGGCTTACAATATGTTGAAGGTCTATCAAGGTGAGAAGATGGAATGAAAGAGGTCATATGTGCAAATGGCTACTACTTGAATTCAAGGATTTGAAAAGAAGGCAACTAAACAAGGCCCTTACACATTAAGGGTAAAATTGTAAAGAAAATATCTTCTTTTATTTACTTAGTATAAATAGCCTTATTTTATCATTTGGAAGACTTAGACTATGTTGAATGTTAAATTCTCAAGTTGTAGTATCTTCTTAGTGATTGATTAGGGTGAACTCTTAGAATTGTTAGTTGACTTGTTTGCTTGGATAATTGAAGGTTGCCCATTTAGAGTTCTTAGTTTCCATCAACTTTCCTTCTAGGGTTTTATTTGAGTTTTTGAAATCAATTGGGAGGTGAGGGTTTTAGTCCCTTGTTGCACATAATTTCAATAGTTTGAATTTAATCCACATATCCTTCTATCTTTGTTCCCTTTTCCTTTTCTTTCTTGTTTGATCGTTATCATTTTATGTTTTATTTTGCTTAAATTTTGTGCATTGGGGACAAATGCACATCTTTTTTGATGAGATGAAATTAGTTATGGGCCTTAGTGAAGTCGAACTAGCTTGGGTCCATAACTACCCCAATTTTTCATACCAAGGTTTTCTTGTCTGTGTTCTTTTTACTCGTAAATATTTACTTTCTGTTGAACCTGCATCTTTAGGATGTATAGGAAATATTTGTAGTATATAGTACTAATATATATAGCATATAACATATTTTTGTGTTTTATTTGAAAAATGATACCCACAAAAAATTTGATTAGTAGTTTGGTTAGCAACCATGCATGTTTAGTGTGCTGATAAAGTTGTTATGATAATTGAGAATAATTTGAGATAAAAAATATGATCTGAGATGTCTTTTGTTGACATTGTAGTCAGTGTCATGTGAGTGTGAGTTAATTTGGTAAATTCATATGTCTCTGATAATTCAGAACTTGCTCAGTTATTCTAAGCATTTTTTTTATAGGGAATACACCTATGCCAAAGGGTCCCCACTCCTTTGGACAGTCAGGGGTTGAGCAATACCCTCAAGATTTATTATAAATAGAAATAACACGCAAAAGTGCAAAAGAGGGGGACATAAACCTTATCTATGTCCTATGGTGATTCATAAGTTGGCCAACCCTCTAAGGTCGGCCAACTCATCCCCAATACTAAAAAGTAAAAACAAACCTAGCATCTAAGCACATACGAGAGGACTCTTCTCAATAAAAAAAACACCAGGAAAGATATAAATAAGGGAGACTCTCCCCTTGCAAAATAAACCTACAACTACACCTAGATCTTCTAACATGCTATGACTCTAATAAGGGATATCACATGAGAAGACCCGGAACAACAATAGGACTAAATTGCTTCAAGGAGGCTCTTTAATTCTCTTCACTTTTCTCCTTTTAAAGCTGGCCATACAAAGTTTATCAAGATCGTAATTCTCTAGGAAGCTGCAAATATATCAATAATAACATTGGAGAAGTAATGGTGTGGCTGTACTTAGATAAATAATCAGAAACAAAGTTAGCTTCCCTAAAAGTGCGACAACATTAGAAATCATGAAACTGCATAATGACATTATAAATTTTGTTGAACAGCTAATTGTTAATCCAAGAAGTTTGAGTTTGATGCTTAATCCAATTCACAAAAATTTCAAAATCCATCTCTAAAACCACATTCCTGTAACCAAGGTTTAAGCACCAGCACAAACCCAAGTAAGCAGCCTCAAGCTCAACTTGATTATTTGTACCAATTCCCATAAGAGAAGAGTAAGCAAACAAAAGATCACCAAGTTGGTTCCTACAAATCCCCCCCTCCCCCACAACAATGCTACCAGGGCTGTCTAAGGAACTCCCATTAGTACTTAACTTAACAAAATCAACATCGGGTTTATGCCAACACACTTGGATCACTTTCAAATCATGGATATAGCCCTCCAACATATACATTAAACTTCTCCAATTAGAGGGCCAGGAAATATAAGGAAAAGCAATAGCAAGGAGAAAAATGGTATCTTTAAAAATAGTATAGATAACTCTAGAGCTGTTGGATGTTTTCCCACCATATTTGCAAGCACACCTATTCTTCCACCGGCTCCAACAAATAAAATTGGGAGTGGACTGCAACACTAATTTATGAGCATCATTGTTAGGCTTGGTTGACCACCACCTGACCACCGTGTTCCCCAAAGGAGTATAACTTTTGTCTATGCAAAATAAATCAACAAAGTAACTCCAAATATACTCGGCAAACCTTCCAAGCACAAAGATATCTTGTAATAGTAGCAATCTGATGGTTGTTAACCAAAAGAAATAATTTATTTATTGATAGGAAGGTTTCCTATTAGAGTTCTCCACAAATGAAAAGAGCATTTAAAAGGAATATATCTATTCCAAGTCTTAGCATTGATAATAGTCTTGATCCTTTTTTTTCTAATCAACTTCCAAGCAGAAGAACAAGTGAATTTCACCATCACCTATAGGTTTCAATATTGCTAAGTCTGGAACATTTTCTTGAAAATGAATCTGGTGGCTCAGAATCTCTGCAACCAGCTGAGGGGGAATAACTTGCATAATTCTCTCAACATCCCGAGGGCCTTGATTAATGAAAGCTAAAACTCTAATGTTGTTAGATCATGAAACACCCTCTCTGTGGTAGGTAAGAGCACCACTTCCAAGCCAATCATCCCACCAAAAGTAAGAAGAACCAGAGATGATTTTCCATTGAATATGAGGTTCTTCTTTAAGCTTATTTCTTATCATATGTTTTCACACAAAGGATTGACAAGTGTCCCACTTTTTGGCAAGGGGTTGGCTCTCATACAATATTTAGCAAGCAAAAAATCACCCCAAAGAGTCTTTTTAGTCCTAAACTTCCACCATTGTTTATACTAGCACGGAGTAGCAACATCAATCAACTGTCTGAACACAATCCCTCATTAATCATAAGGAAAACTAAGGTTGTTCCAAGAAGTCCAATGATATTTTTTCTCTCATTCTTCCATCCCCAAAATAAATCAACCAGAAGCCTATGAATTTGCTTCATAGTAGTCTAAGGAGGGCATACAGAAGAAAGAAGATGAATTGGAAGAGATTGGAGAACATGCTTGAGCAAAATGGCCCTCCCACCATAAGATAGCAATTTAGTTTGCCAACCAATCTCTGGCAAGTACTTTACCAACCAAACAAGAACAAAAGATTATTGTTTGCCTTCAAATATAAATAGGACATCCCAAATACATCATAGGACACTTAATCTGCCCAAAACTAGTAATCTCTCTAACTATACTAATATCAGCCTCCAAAGCACAAGAGTGAACCATAAAATGGTTGTTATCCTTGTTAATGAGCTAACCAGATACACCTTCGTAAGCAGATAGGGACTATATGATGAGTTCAAGAGACCTTCTGGTACCAGATGTGAAAATGCCCACATCATCAGCAAAAGTGAGATGAGGGATGAAATTGACTATTAAGATGTCTGGACAGCACCTCTGCACCCAAAATGAAAAGAGCAAGTGATAGAGGATCACCCTGCTTGAGATCCCTAGTAGAACGAAAGAAGACATGTCTAGTACAATTTACAATGACTGAGTACTAGTTATTAGACATATTCTCTATACCATATGAATAAAAATCTCACAAAACCCCATTCTTCTCAAAACCAGGCAACTATATGACCAGGATACCATGTCATACGCTTTGGCCATACCAAGCTTAATCACAATATTACCATGCTCGGTAGGCTTCTTTATCTAATGAATCATTTCTTGAGCCAACATGATATTCTCAGAGATGTTCCTATTCTTAACAATAATAGACTGATTAAGACAGATCAAGTTAGGAAGGATAGGGACAAGTCTATGACACAACAGCTTAGATATGATCTTACTAGTGAAATTACTGAGACTAATCGGTCTGAACTCAAAAATCTTATTAGGATGGTTTACTTTTGGGAGTAGGACCAAACAAGCATGAGAAAAATATTTGGGAATGTTATGCCCACAATAGAAAGCCTGGATAACACTAAGCAAATCCCCTGTGATAACATCCCAATAAGACTGGAAAAACATTCCATTCATACCATCAAGCCCTTCCACAGAATTAGGGTTCATAGAGAATACCACTCTCTTTAACTCATCCATAGTATGCATAGTTTGTAGATTAGCATTCTGCTTATCAGTAACCATGTAGGGATTACACTGAAGTGCTTGCTCCTGAATATACTTGTCTTCTCCGGTAAATATTTTCTGGAAATGGTTGCGAGCAGTAGTAACAATCTCATCATCACCTTGAAACCAATTTCCTTTCTCACCCTAAATGGTGTGAATATGCAGCATTCTCCTTCTACCCCTAATCAGAGCATGGAAGTAATTGGAATTTACATCACCTTCTTGAAACCATTGCAGTTGAGTTTTTTGTTTAAGAATAGAACTTTCAAGCTAAAGATATATGATATATTTTGCATTAATAGCATGTACAATAGCCTTATCATCATCATTGTTCGTGCTAATCAGATTCTCTTCAGCCACCTGAACCTTATCTTCAAACTCTTTCACTTTGGCATGAGTATCCCCAAAAGTAGCTTTGGACCAATTGCTAAGAGTAGAAGATAACCTATTCAACTTGAAATACAATACCCACATAGGATTACCCTCCACACTTCTATTCCAAATGTCCATGAAAGATTGATGGTTAGTCTAGCAGTTCAGAAATTTGAAATACTTCGCCTAAATTACCGACTAAAATTGCAGTGTACCCCTTGTTCCTAGTGTTTGAGCATAACATGTACCTGGTATTTGAAAAAGCTTGATTAATGTAGCCTTGTTAGATGTAAAATCCTTGAATTGAGAATACTTGAGTCGTTAAACATGAAAACATGTTACGTTATAAAATTATTTACATGATGTGATGAGTAAAGTTAAACGAGCCCAAATGATCTTTTGAATTGAATCAAGCACGATAAGTTACATTAAGATTGAGTTGAATGTATTTGAGTACTTGTATGTGATTGAATGAATAGATGAATCTTTGAGACAAATTGAGATAATTCTATGAGATTGAGGTTTGAGTTGATGGATTAAGTATTGAGGATTGAGTTAATGATGAGTTGAGTATGTTTTAGTCTTTGGAGGAGTATCGAGCACTGAGCAAGGAGCAAGTATACTTTTATGTTAACCCATAGAACTACATAGCCAGCATAGGATAGTCACCTAGCACCATTCTGGTGACTCCTATCCCACAAGTGGACATTTACCCTGGATCCAAGAGAGAGTTGATCGTTCTATGCGATGGCATGTATAGGAGGGGCATGGTAACGATGCCGATTTGTTGTAAATCATCTAACATATGGTGGTGGAAGGTATGTTGGTTAAGAGAAACTCCTAAGCAACTTTGATTGAGCATGAGATTTACATACTTGAGTTCACTTTCACCATGTATATATATATATTATGTTTGAATATATGAAATATTTTAAACTATTATATACTAAGCTAAGAATAAGTTTATGAGTCGAGGTGAGTATTCTTGAGCGTATTATTATTATGACTACATTTGAGCCATTGGACTTACTATACATTCCATGTACTGATGTCTTTGGCGCTGCATCGTTTCATGATGCAGATATTGGAGATAGGAGACTTCAGCCTGCGCATCGCTAAGATCTAGATTAGTATACTTCAGAGTTGGTGGACTCTCCTTACATTCTGGAGAAGACCTTTTTTATCTTCTGTGATCTATTAAGAACTTTATCTATTAGAGGTGTCTATGGTATGTCATGGCACCGTCTGGATTGTTGAGTAGAGGTTTCATAGACATTAAGTGAGTGATTTGTTA